>JAHTLZ010000171.1:1327389-1361186 GCA_023846285.1 Phrynocephalus versicolor | reverse complement strand
TGCATTTAAGTTAGAGATGAAATTAAGTAGCTGGTTTTGGACTGGATGGTGGGTCCATTATAAACACCTAAGGGGATGCTTCATCCACCAGTCTAGGATATGACATATGGACAACCCCCTAATAGTGAAAACCAAGATTTGTATTCAGAACAATCTATTGAACATCTATTTGAGAAGACTGACAATTATCATGACAACTAATATGAACATAAACTAGTTAGACCCCAAATAGGCCTAACTATCTGGTCTCATGGACTTTTCTCATGGATAAGTTGCTTTTTATGCAACTGATGTAATACAGTGGTACCTTGTATAAAGGAATTAATTAGTTCCAAATGAAATTATGTTAAGCAAATTTTCTTTTATACAAATTTCTCATAGGAATGCATTGAAAACAGAGTGATCCTAATTTTATGTTGTACAGATTTGCCCCATAGGCAATTATGTTAAGCAAATTTCCCCTATCTCTGGAATTGTTTATGTTGTACAAATTTTATCTTACACAAACCATTTGTTCTACAAGGGTCCACTGTACATTAGTAAATCACACATGCAGAGAACATTAAATCCAAACTGTATGTAAGAATAACACATGTTAAATCTTTAAGAGACCAAGACAAATAGTAGTAAGATAAAAAAGTTTATATTGTTCTTATTTACAGACATGATGAAATATGCCTGCAATGGTTGCAGAGTTATGGATTACCATTATTTTTAGAACTGCAGAACTGGAAGAGACATTATAGATCATTGAGTCCAGTCCCTGTCAAGGAGGAATCTCACAGAAACAAGGTGCCAATCAAAGTTTTGAGCAGAATAATTAAAGACCACCTCCTGGATGCACACCTTAGGAAGGTAAGAAGAGTTTCAGTGTCCCATGGCTCTAGAACAACTGAAGCATGAAATCTCACTAGAAGCTAAAATGACTAAACTGAGAGTGAAACTCATAAACATGCTAGGAAAGGCTGAAAAGTACAAACAGAAGATCTACCATGAGATGTACTGTTTTGGTAAAGGAAGTCATTTCCTTCTATTTGCATGATCTGAGTTAAAGATAGTCCCTTCTGAGTTAAGCTATTATAGTCTCTTCTGGAGGACAGTGGAAGCAATTGGCACATAACAAAATGGTTAAATATGCAAACCCAGAAAAAATACATTGAACAGAACAGGATCATCACTTCTTTCTACTTGAAGTACAATTCTTGCAAAAGCAATCACATGCAGCGTTATTTCCCACAACTGGTACAAATTCATTGCATCCTGAACCAGAAGAGAGCTGCTGGGTTTCCCCTTTTGCCCCTAGCACATACATATACAGAGACCACACAAGGGATAAGTGTCAAGAATGGCTGCTAGAGATGGGCACGACCAGGGAAAATGACGTTTTCGAGTTGTCGTGTGTCGGAACCGGCCCGTTTCGGCTTGTTTCCGTTTTTCGCGAAATTTTTCAAAAAATTGTCGTTTCGTTTGTCGTTTTTTCGTCTGTCGTTAGTACTGGTTGGGGGGGCTCCTGGAGGCACCTCTCTGGGGTGGGTGCCTCCTCTGGCCCACTATGAAGGGAAAGCAGGCTCCTGGAGGCACCTCTCTGGGTGGGTGCCTCCTCTGGCCCGCTACAAAATGGCATGCATAGCCAATTGGATATGCATACCAAGTTGAGTGGCAGAGAGGCACCTCTATTTTGGGTGCCTCTCTGTAGACCGCAGGCCCGCTGCTGCTATTGCATCTGGGCGCTCTGTGGTCCACTAAGAAGGGAACTGTACTTGCGTGTGATAGTGCAATGCGAGTACAGATTTGGCTTAGGGTTAGGGTTAGCGCAAGGGCTAGGCTTAGGGTTACAGGTAAGGTTAGGGTGAGTTCATGGGGTGCACCTCTGGGTGCCTCTCTGACCCACTAAGAAGGACAGTGTACTGGCGTATGGGTTAGGCTTAGGGTTCGGGTTCGGGCTACGGTTAGTGGGCTTTTTATGCCCGAATGGCACATCCCAAAGTCTCAGTCAAAACCTGGTCAAGTGGCCATGCAATTGGTGGAATGGCTCCAAAAATTTGCATGGTCCACTCCCATGGCCAGCCCATCATTGCGCACTGTGCAGGTGTAAAAAAATAAAAATAAAAATAAAATAAAATCAATGGAGACGTTTTGTTGCAAGAAAAACCCACTGCTGCTACTGTAAAAATTCAGGCAGTTTTAAATTAGCTATTTTCGCATGTTTCTGTGGTGCTTTGGTGTGTTTTTGGACCACCACGATTTCAAAATAAATATTGCTTGTGGTCGCCCCATTTTGGATCCCCCGCCCGCACCGAAAGGATGCGCAGCCCAGCCAGCAGAGGGGAGCAGGCCGGGGACCCCCCCCCCAGAAACCACCCCTCTGGTAGGTGCCCTCACTCAGGCAGGCATATTTTCGCCTGCTTTTTTGGCCGGGAATCGGTTTTTTTTTTTTTACTTTTTAAAACGTTTTTTTCTGTGCCGCTTGGCATCGCGCGATCGCTGCAATGCCAGGAACGACAACACGACAAATCAGACCCAATTTTTCTTTAGTCAGTTCGAGTTCGAGTTCTGGCAGAGTAATTGTCGTTCTTCATTCCGTTACGTAATGGAAACGAGGAACGGAAACGGAAACGAGGATTTTGCCGAGTCGTGCCCATGTCTAATGGCTGCTTCTGGTTCTCGTCCCTAGTAGTGTGCGGTCTCCCCTTCCTGAGGCTTCCTCTGCTCTTTTGCCCTCTCTGGGCAGACAAGACTTGTATATGTCCAGCGGGGGGGGGGGGGGTCGAACCGGGTGTAGCCATGAGGTGGCCAAGTCCAAGCTCCCCCGCCTCTGTCCTGAGTTGCCCCTTCCCCCATCAAGAGGATGAGACTCGATGCCACACAGCAGTCGCTGCTTGACCGCCCAGAAAGGGCCAGCTGTGGTCAGTAAAGAAGCAAGCAAGCAAGCAAGCAAACAAACAAACAAACAAACAAGGGAAGGGATACCTGCTGCCACCTGCCCCTGGGCGCACCTGTGCCCTCCTTCGGTGTGGCTGGGCGGGAGGCTGGGCCCCATCCTGCCCCCCCACCCCCACCCCAGAGAGCGGAGGAGGAGGAGGAGGGGGGGGCGCAGCAAGGAGCCCCTTCCCATCCCACTCCCGTGCAGTCCGGGGCGAGGCGCCCACTGGAGGGGACAAGGCCGGGGTGTGTGGGTGGGGGGGTGCGGGGGCACCCGAAAGCCGGGGACGCTTCCCCCCCAGCTCCCCAAAATAGACAAACACACACACACACTCACACACACACACACGTAGGTTACCTGAGGAGGCCGCCTGCCTCCTCCTCCTCCTCCTCCTCCTCCTCCTCCCTCACACAATGATGCCTGCCTGCCCCACCAACTTTCCCGGCAGCTCCATCACTGCCCCCCCCCCGCGCGCCACCCGCGCAGCCCTCCTGACAAAGCCCGGCCCGGCCCGACGAGGAAGAGGAAGAGGAAGAAGAGGAGGAGGAGGAAGCGGTGGCTGGGGGGGGGGGGAGCCATCCGCGACACCCCGTTCACCGCCCGCCCCCCCCCCGCCGCCACACACACACACACACACACACACACACACACACACACACACACACACACACACACACACACACACACACACACACACACACACACACACACACAGACAGGGGGGACGCCTCCGGGCTCAGAGGGCAGCCCTCACCTCCGACGCGGTACATGTTGGCAGCCATGCTGAGGCAGGCGGGCGGGCGGCGGCGGCGGCGGAGGCTCCCAACTCTGGCTGTTCCCCGTCCTCCCCGCCAGGAGGACCCGAGCGACCGGGGGGGGGAGGGAGGGAGGGAGGGAGGGAGGGAGGCCAAGAAGACCACCAGGCGGGCGGGCGGGGAGGGGAGGGGCGGATGCGAGCGAGCGAGGGAGGGAGGGAGGGAATCAAAAAGGCCGTGCCCGCGGCGGCGGCATGACAGGCGCGGCCGCCCCCCTCCCTCTCCCTCTCCCTCTCCCCTCCCCCCTCCCAGAGGCTGAAAGCCGGCGGCGGCGGCGGGGCGCGAAGGCCGGTCCTGCTGCCCTCCTCCCTCCGACCACACGAGGGAGCGCTGCCTTCCCGGAGCCCCCGCGTGTTCACGAGAGACGCGAGAGCAGGCGGGCACTGCGCACGCGCCCTCGCTCGCTGGCCCTCCCCCCGCCCCCTCTCTCTCCCCCCGCCTTCCTGGCAGGAGCGGGCGGCGGCCGTCGTGGGCCCGGCCGAGTCCCTTCTGGGGGGGGGGGAACACGACAGGGGTAGGTGCGGGGGTGGGGTGGGGTGGTGGGTTCTTGGAGCCGGAGCCCCTGGGGTGGCTGCCAAAAAGGGGAACCCCCCCTTCCTTCCTTCCTCGCCCCCCCCGCCCCCGGGGGGTCCACGAGGAAGGAAGGGTCCCCTCGGAGCCTTGCTTTGGCTGCGGAATCCACAAGCAGCCTCGTTTCCTCTCGCTCGAGTACCTCCGTCTCTGAAGGGCTGCCTCCTCCTCCTCCTAAGTTTACAATCTCGTGTTTTCTAAAAAGGCTTTTGCAGCCTAAATTTCTACGGGTTAGGCTTTTTTTCTTTTGTATTATTATGACCGACTACAACCCCATGGTTACTACTGTTGTAAACCAAAGCGTGCAAGTTAAATGTAATACTTCTAGTCCTTTATAATTTTCTACTATCATCTCCTATAAATGGAAACACCTAAGGAGTTCAAAAATCGCAACACAAGGAATTAAATTTCTCAATCTTGGCCCCTTTCCTCTGGAACAATTTTCCTAGAGAGGTTCACAAAGCACCATCCCTCTCAGTTTTTTTTAGGAAGCTGATTAAAGCTGAATTATACCAAGCTACTAATGTAAATTTGTCATGAGATGTCCTAATGGGTTTAATTTGTGGGTTTTATTTAAAAGTAGCTTCAGCTTCTGACAGGATTTAATTGCATTTAATGTATATTTTATTGTTTATTGCATATGTTTATATTTATATTTACCTTTTTATTGCATATTGTCGACTGCCCAGGGAGTGGCAACACTAGTGGGGTAATATTGGAATAGAAATAAATAGAGAAACTGTGTTCCTGTGGACATGGTTTTGAAGTTTGACTATTTGATCCACATAGAGATTCTTTAGGTTGATATACAATCATGTATCAAAGCTCGTTTGTAAATAAAGGTGCTCTGTACACTGTCGGCTGATTGTCCTGATATTTTGACAATTTAAATAATCAAAGCCACTGTACGTGTTGTCCAGGACTCCAAAATAATTTATTGATACTGAGGTCACCCAAGTATTGAAAGCTATAATTTTCCTTTTTAACTCCACCATGGAGAAAATCATTTTTTCCTCCCTATTTGGCCTCAAAGATCTTTAATATCTCATTCTAGTCTTAATTGCCAGACAGGCTTGTATTAGGTTTTTCATTCCTTCTTCAGCTTTGTGTTCCATGATCTTAATAAAATACACAACAATTCAGAGCTGCCATCTGTCAAGCAGTAAACTGATAACTGAATTAAATGAATAATATTCCTTTTGTACAGCAAATTGCTGCCTAATTTAAATTTGAAATTAAGTCCTTAACACATTTCTTAGCATTTATTGTAGCGGAAAGAGCTTATGGGATAGGGAGGGTCCATCAAATTCAAATCCTGACCCATCACCTCCTGGCAAATAGAAGGGGAAGAAATGGAGGCAATGACAGAGTTTATTTTCTAGGGCTCTTTGATCACTGCAGATGGTTACTGCACCAATGGATTTAAAAGATGCCTGCTTCTTGGGAAGAAAGCAATGGCAAACCTAGGCAGCATCTTAAAGAGCAGAGACATCACTTTGCCAACAAAGTTCTGGATAGTCAAAGCTATGTTTTTTCCAGTAGTGATGTATGGAAGTGAAAGCTGGACTATAAAGAAGGCTGATCGCTGCAGAACTGATGCTTTTGAGCTGTGGTGCTAGAGGAGACTCTTGAGGGTCCCTTGGACTGCAAGGAGATCAAACCTATCCATCCTGAAAGAAATCAACCCTGAATGTTCACTGGAAGGACAGATTTTGAAGCTGAGGCTCCAGGACTATGGCCACCTCATGAGGAGAGAGGACTCCTTGGAAAAGTCCCTGATGTTGGGAAAGATTGAAGACAAAAGGAAAAGAGGACAGCAGAGAATGAGATGGTTGGACGGTGTCATCAGTGCAACCAGCATGGATCTGACCAAACTCCAAGAGGCAGTGGAAGATAGGAAGGCCTGGTGTGCTCTGGTCCATGAGGTCACAAAGAGTCAGACATGACTTAACGACTGAACAACAACAAAATGATGTAAGAACCCTTGACTGATCTTCCTTCCTTTGCAGTGGGTCTCTAGCACCTGTATATATGTTATCTCAGCTGCTTCTCTTTGAAGTCTTGCTTGAGAGTGTATTTTTCCAAGTAACTATTTAAGTTGTTTACAGTGTCTGGATAGATTGAAGTGTTCTGAAACAGGTATTTGTCTATTACTAGTGCTGATATCATTGTTTATGTCCATTAATTCTTTTGCAGAGATTGTTCTGTTTGTCCTATGTAGAGTACATGAGGGGGAGTGTTGGCAATGGATGGCATAGATCACATTAGCAGAGGTACAAGTAAACATGTCCTGAATATGACATTGTTGAGGCCTATAATTGTGTTGTCTGAGTATTGTGTCTAGTTCTGGACACAGCACTTCAAGAATGATACTGACAGATTAGAGCAGGTGCAGAGGAAGATGATGAGCACAGCCTGTGCTCAAAACCCAGTCCCACCCTGCAGAGCAAAATCAACCACCGTCTTACCTTCCTGTAGCTCGCGGTGGGTGAAATTCCAACCAGGAAGCAGCCTCTCATGTGTCATATTTCTGTCTCACTGATGCTGGCCAATCAGGAGCTGTGCAAGGACATGCATCCTACTGCCTACCTGTCTGATTGGCCAGCGCCAGGGAGATGGAAAGATGCATTGGAGGCTGCTTCCTGGTTGGAATTTCACCCAGCATAGCTACAGCAAGGTAAGCCAGTGGTTCATTTTGTTCTGGAAGCCCCAGCTGTGCTGGCATGTTTCATTTCAGAACCAGTCCCCTTCCAAAATGGACCCATCTCTGTATCAATGTTTTGTAGTCCCTGATGTGTCATAGATGCTTGAGATTGTGTGTATGTGTATAAACAAGTAAAGGCTTGCCGCCAAGGGCTTGGAAAAGTGAAGCATTATTTGTCATGGATGGGCTGAAAATCATTTATGATGTGTATGAGAGAATTCAATTATGGACTGAAGGTGTCAACCAGTGGTAGTATTTTCTCTCTGGGTCTGCCTTGCAATATGTTACTTCTGGATATTCTTGCCTAGTTAATTAGTTATTTAACCGTATTGGATGAGTGTTGTAGTTTGAGAAATGTTGCTCGTTCATAATGTGCACAAGTAAGTTGCTATTAATTACTAATCGCCAAGGACTGATCAGCCACCCTCAACCTGGGGACAGACTCCCCTGGTAAGTTCCTTGTTCGGGTCAGTTGTTGCAGCTGGTGTTCCATTGGGGATTTTCCTCCCTTTAATATTTGGGGACCTTCCCATACACGCAAGACAGTAGTGGAAGAACTTAGTTGATGGTAGTACTTCCAGTTCCTTGCCATGGCACAGTGAATGAATACAGCCTTGCCACAATGTTTCGCTGTAACTGCTGCTTCAGCTCAGTACAGCTCAAGAGTTCTGTCATTGTTGTTAACTTGTATATCCATTGCTGTTATTATTAAATTTAAGTTAAATAACTGAATAAAATCATAAATAGATAACCATAACTTACTTTTTGATATCTGGTGGTTGATAAGTAATTCCCTTCAATGTGATATTCCAGAATACCTTGTAGTTCTTGTATGTGTGTAAAAATGTTATTTACAACTTAATATCTCCGGTAACTAGTGTAATGTATTTTGTTTGGGACAATAAAGAATAACACAATAAAACCACAGGAACCTATAATATGAATTGATGTTTTAATTAATAAATACATTTTAAACAAATAAGAGCAAAGAGAAAACAATGAACCCAATAGGTCAAGATGCTCTCTTAATGTTGTACCTTTCCTCCTTCTTCTTGATCATTTGGATTGCCCTTTTCTGCAACTTGTACATTTGGAATGGCACATTGTATCTCATGCATGGTCAGCCCTACAGATGAGCTGTATTAATCTGGTAGTTTTAATTCCTGTTCTGAATTTCTTGCCCCATGCCATCAAGTGAATCCCAACTTACAGTCACCTTTCCAGAGTATCCTGGATACACAGTACTCAGAAGTGGTATACCATTTCTTTTTACTGGGGCACCATCAGACTGTGCAGTTTGCAGAAGGCTATGCAGGGTGGCTGTACTCCAGGGATATGCAATAGGGAACTGAACTCCCTATTGTGTGAGTTAGATGCCTAACTCACGGAGCTCTTCAGACAGCTGTTCTCTGGTTAGTCTACTCAAAAAACAAAGTTAATCAAAGAAGCCTAAATTCAGCCTGTCTACTCTTAAAATGTCAAATGCCCTCTGCTTTGTTCACAGACATCAAGTATAGGTACCTCTCCCCTTAAATTCTTAGAGAAATAAGAGATTATTTTGTCACTGAAAATGGATTTTAATTTCACAGTTAGAATCCCAGGACTATAGAGCTGAAAGGGACCATAACTCTTCCCAGTGAAGGAAATCCATAGTGAAGGCGTCCCTGACAGACGGCCATCAAGCAAGTGTTCCAATTAAAAAGTCAGCCATCTTCCAAGACACTCCATTAGACTGTTGAACACATTGTACTCTGGGGATGGGGGTGGCAAGGCAGGGAATGGATGTCATGAAAGATCACCTCCCAGTTTTTACTTCAGACTCCCTTAACTCTTCCTTGTAGGGCTTGGTTTCCCAACACCATACTATGGAAACAGTATCTTAAATGTCCTTCTCACACTGCAGTGCCCAGAACTGGAGGCAGACACTATTAGCTTTATTAAAAATGTTGCATTTATCCTCCAGCAGAATTTGTAAAGACTTTTAAACTGAAATATTAATTTGACCCAACAATGACTGCATCCCCTGGCCCACTATCTCTATATTTGGGAATACTTTTCTTAGGAGATCTGTCACTTTAATATTGTGAGCTATGATCAATAGCACATTTTGAACCAGAAAGTGAAATAAGATTTAATTTCAAAATGACAGACCAGATGTGTGCTTTCCAATCTTCTTTTATTAGTGGTGCATTAGAACCATAAAATACTTCATAAAGTAGTATACATTGCACTTTTTAAAAAAGCTATGTACACGTACTGTCAATTAATAAAACAACTGCTATGAAAGAGATGGACCAGTTATAAACAGATATCAATAGAGACTGTCCCGTCATTTGACCCAGTCTGATAAATGGCTCTATTGCTCAGCCAGTTCATTCGGAACAAACAACACAAGCTGGTTATTGAAGGACGCACTGCCCTAAGCTGCCAGTTCTTGGATCTTGCCTGTACTCAAGCAGTCAAGAAATCGGAGTGCTGTTTCTTTTTATAAGGAAATCTATCATCAGCTCTTACTCAGAGTTTTTCCTCCTATTCTTGCCCTAAACATTTGAGCAAATGCTTGAGGAAGAGATTGAAGACCAAGAGTAACTAGGGAAAGTGGCCTAGCTGCGTTCATTTTGTACTATATCAGTGAGGCCAAATGGCCATGAAATGGAAAAGCCATTTTTGACAAATTAATTTTGAATAAATGCTAAATTACTGTGCTTATTTGTATACATTAATACTTTGCAGAGGCAGTACAAGATGCCCCACTACTTGAGGCGGGAAGACAGGGGACACCATTCCTACTGCATATCTTGTTCCCTATAGTACCCCTTGAGAGCATTGTTCAAAATTACCTTCTTCATACTGATCTATTGTGGGCAAGATAACCATAGAGATTGCCTGTGGCATGGACAGTCTCCATGGCTACCTTGTCCTCAGTGTTTCAGTCTTGAAAAGGACTGCCATATTTGGGCCTCACAATTTCTACACAGAATGCACACAATGTCTTGCTGTGAAGGGTCCTCTTAGCTACTGAGTGGGTAGGAGACTTGTAGTTGTAGTGTACCATGAAGTTGGAACCAACTTATAGTGCTTCCTGAGTAAGATGTTTAACATAAGATGTTTCAGTTAGTCTGCTGCACAAAAACAACCAAGTGTGGTGTGGCAACCTCAACAATAACATTTATTATAGCATTAGCATGCCCTTTCCATGATGATGAAGTGGACAGTCTGTCTGTGGAAGTTCACTCAGTTATTAATCAGTCTTAAAGCTTCTATACACTCCTTTGTTATTTAAGAAATCTTAGAATGAGGCATCAGGCAGGTGGAAGCTCCAGAAAGCATTTTCTGAAGCATTAAAGAAAGGGGAAGGGGCACTCACCTCTGCAGCAGCTATAATATTCATAAGGGAATAAGTTATCTGTCCCTCTGGTTTTATCTTTAAGTGAAGAATTCCCCCTCATGCATGAAAAACATGACCCTGGTTGCTTATACTGAATTACAGTATCTAAATATTGTGTTTCATTACATTTGACTCCACTGTTTACACTGTTTAAATTAATTGTTTACATGTTTACATTTGTTTAAATGCACTGTTTACATGTGCAAACTATCCCCATGGGTATCGGCTAATGAAGGATAGCACTGCATGCATCTGAGAAAATGAACTCTTAATTCTCAAAAATCCTAATTCTTGTTATTCTTCATTATGCCACAAGATTGAAATTCTAGTGAATAAATACATTTCAGATGGAAATGTCTATAAATGTAGAAAAGAGTCCATCAGATTTTTAATGGCAGTGCTCATTTCTAAACATAATACTGTAGATCATTCCTCAGGCCAAATGCCACAAATGCTTGGAGAAAACCAGAGATCACTTGGTAGCAGCGTAACTATATTTTTAAATAAATAAATAAATAAATAAATAGAACCATGGAATGAGAGGTACTGTAAGCCTTCTGTCCTGATTCACAACAAGCTTATGCTACTTTCAGCTGATCCTAATGTGCGGAACTGGGTCAACCTCTTCCCTTGAAAAAGTAAAGGGCTATTAGCAGTACTGTATAGGACTACTAAAATAATGTTTAGTTTGGAACAGCTAAAGAACATTTACATGTACAATTTTCTTCTACTTTGGCTCTACAGTATATATGTTTGGCTTCAGTATGATCAAAAGAAGACCATTTACGTGAACCAATTTCTTTCAACAGCATAGGTATCCGTTTTCGGTACAGTCCAAACTTAGTATTTTATGCATTTATTATTTTTGCCCAGCTGTGAAATGCTTAAGGCAACTGATACATATAAAAACACAAAACAATAAAAATCACAGTAAAAACAAATACCGGTAAATCAGCCAGGACAGTATCAAAACATTAACATGTTACGATGCTAAGGATCTGCAATGGCACTTAAATTGTAAAATAAAACATAAAAATCAAGTCTTGAAGGGCTACTGGAACTGCTTATCCCAGGGTCTAAATTTTACCAGCACAGAACACCAGGTGACTACACTTGGGAGAGAAGCCAAGAGATGAAGGAAAGGTTCTTTCTCTGGTAGCCATATGTCCCACCATTATGGGCAGCAGACCATCTCAAAACTGACCTGAACAATTTGGGCTGGAAAAAATGGGAGCAGGCCTATGTTAACAGTAAACTGGGTTTAAGTTGTTTAGGACTATAAAGATTAGCACCAACACTTCGAATCACACTTGGAGACTGACTGCTAACCAGTAGAGTTGACACAGAAATGTTCAAAACAGTGAACAGTTTTGTAGCTCACGTCTTTGTTAACTGAAACTCTATGGGCCATCTTAATTAAGATAGCCTCACATATGATGTGGTGCAGTAACCCAAGTGGGATGTCCCTCATGCATAGAGTGCTCTACTTGCAGCACCGTTGTTGTGGAGCATCCCCTGGAGGCCTGACTGTTGCTGACATGTTTTGGCACAAAGTTAAAACTTATCTATTTGGTGTGTAGGCCCCTGCTGACGTTTGTGCATGTTATTCTATCTAAGTTGCTAAATGGTTTTAAAATGCTTTCAACTAATTAAACACAGTATTTCAAATACACTTTACCCAACCCTTCTCATCCATGAATGACCAAGATGTGGACTGCTGTCATTGAAGTAATAGCACCAGCAGACCCAAGAATGTTCTGATAGGCAACCAGCTGGTGGGAGAACTGGATATAAAGTTAGACACAGTCAACCCCGTAACAGGCAACTTGCTGTTCCCCAAAATATGGTTATCTGCCACAGTACATAGCTGCTTCTGTAATGATACCCCAATGTCTCCTGCCAAGACTACCAGGCCAACAGGCCATTAAAATAGGAAATGGAAGACTTATACCACCAGTTCTCCTGACATGCTCAGTCAAGAGCCATTTTAAGGTAGCAACAGGAGGCAGAGAAAGACTACATGAAGCTAAGCCCTCTCATTAGTTGCTCCAGCTATTAGGGCTATTATTTACTGGCTCTTTTGTATTACATTAGAAGCATCCCATGTGTACAAAGAATTTCTTGCATGGAATGCATTTTATGTAGGAAAAAAGGATACACACCAAACAGACATCTTCGCAAGCGATGGTCCATGTTTTCCCCTACTTAGAGGTGCTATTTGCATAAGCAAAATGTTTCATGTTGAAAAATCCCCGAGAGGGAGCTTCATCACAACCAGATCCATCGCCATTTTAGCAACTGGAGCTGGGAAAGGAGCAGAGGAAGGGAGTACAGTATCGGCTGTGATTAAAAACCAGTTTTTTGGGGTTTTTTTTTAATATTTCTATCCGCTCTAATGTCTCTATAGCAAACATTCAAGTCTAGATGTATTTTAATTGTGATATAGTGTAGTTTTTCTTGGTGCATTCAGCAACAGTAATAGAAGCAGCTACTGTAAAGGGCCATTGCTACCATGACCCTACCATTATCAGTATCTCTGTTTGAAGCAAAGATGCATTTCCCCACATCCAATATGTCTAGAAAACTGATTCAGCTTTAGTACACTTGATAAAACAAGACAGAAGGAAGCAGATATATTAATATTCTGGGTTTCTACCATGTCAATTCTGCTCTCCGTTTGCTGGTTAAATGGGCACATGAAATACTGTGCAGCTGAATTTCTCTTTAAATTTTTGGGCTGAGATGAGAGACAGAATGAACAATATATTCTTCTTCTAGTTATATCATGCTCCTTCCTTCAGAATAGAAAACATCTAATATCTGATTCAAGAAATACAGAAGATTATATTGCAAATCTCAGCTGAAAACGTTGTCCAAAATGAGAGTAGAACAGTTGCTATGGGAAACATGGAAGACCCAGATATGCTTGAATTTTTGGCTATGGACAATAGATAGACTCTTTAATCACAACCATGGATGTGTTATTGCAAATAGTGACAAAGACCATCCCAACCACTGTTGGCCAGATCAGTTCAGAGCTTTTGGAAGCAGACATTCAAGATGAACTGCACCTTAATTATTATGCTTCGACTAGTGTGAAGGAGAACCAATTAATGTCCTTTCGAGTCTGGCATGTCCAGTTCAAAACCATGAGAACCAAAAATGTGCTTGTGTGCCTTTCCAAGACATTAGTGGCTGTTGTTCTAGAGCGGCAAGGCAGATTTCTTTAGATTCGAGCTTATTGTAAAAGAAAACGGAAGGGCTACTCTCTGACAAAACATAGTGTCATTTTCCAAGACAAGCAGCACAAATGAAAGCAATCATCAAGGACAGTAAAATAAATAAAGTTACAATTAAAAACAACTCCTTTTATCAGAAATTAAATCACCTTTTCTCAGAACTGAAACAAGGATGGGTTTTTAAGGCATCTTTAGCAGCAATTTTGGTTATGTTTTTGTATTAATGGGCAAGACACCAAAAAAGAAGCCATCTAACTAGACTTGGAGCAGCTATTTTTGTTCTGATGCAAAAGAGAATAGGACCAGCCAGGTATCAATTCTGTTGGTGTTTTTCACCTCGTCTACGTACCAGCTTGTTTCTTGGTTTCTTTTTAGTGGACTTAACCTCCAAAGGCTGGCTGGCAGATAAAAATGCTACTACATAATAAGACTATTTTAAAAACATAGACAAACTTACGAATCTTTATGAGCAAGTAAAAGGCTCAGGGATGGCCTAGGTACCATCTCTAGAACAGGCATTCACACATTTTATGTATATTATTTAAGAGATGGGCTATGAACTTTTCAACCAAGAGGTTCTTTCACAGTTGGGCCTCCATAACTGTTTTCTTCCCTATCTCCTTCCAAATACACAGTGTTTGTGACCCTGGTGAACAGTGAGCAGTGGAAGGGCACTTGAGACACACCCTTCAAACATGACCTAGTTTACTGGAGCATCTAAGGAGAAACAGGTAGGCTGCTTCAGAGAAGAAACATGGTCAAAGTGCTCCAGGAGGTTAAGGAAATAACATGAAGTGTCTGCACAACCTCTGTGATATACAAGTTTATGAACACTGATGTGATGCTGAGAGAAATCTTCATAAAGTTGAAGGCTAGCTCCACTTTCCTGGCCGTTTTTTGGCAAAATAATTTTTACAAAATGCTACAAATATCATCTCACATTTTGTCATCAATGCTGTATTGAAAACTTAAATCAGTGCAAAATGCTAAGTGGCACCAGTCTCAAATGTGCAACCTATATGCTGGTAATTCTAGTGGTAGCTCTCTGACAGACAAAAGGGGTTTCACAACTGGGCTTATTTTGGATGACACTGATATATACACCAGACACAGTGCTACATTTGTAGATAACATTCCTGACTTACAGATTCCGAATACTGCTTGAACCTGAGTCTTCTTATAAGAGACTAGGCTGGTTCCACCTGCTGATGTTTGGGGAACTAATAATGGTGGTTTGACAAATATACTTCTAGGCAAATATATGGATTAACAACTATTTAAGACCAAATTATAAAGATCAGTTCTACCAGCCTTAGATTATTTTTAAAAAAGAATTGCTATTTCCTCTTTAAAAACTTGCTTCCTTTTCTGAAGCAAGCTGACACTGATAAATACCCCCTTCTTCAGCTACTTCAACTCCTTCTTTATATCGATTTGAGTGCCAGAACTCTCTTGTCCCCCACCCCCTCTTCCAACACAGCTTCTCCATCTGGGTCAATAAGGATGAAGGCATTCTGGATGGGAGTGAGAAGCAAATAGGGAGATCTTATCTTTCCTCCTTCTCATCTTCTCTTTGCAGTGCTGGTAGCTTTTGGGAAACTTGCACTGCCTGAGGACCAGTAGACATTTTTCTACTGGTAATCAATAATGCCAGAGAAAGGGAGAAAGAGCACAGACAGATTGGGTGCCTTTGATAGTTAAGTTGTTTTGAAACAGAACATCATATTGTAGAATTAGGGAGAAAAGGCTGGGAAAAGAGAGTAAGCAGAGATTCTTCTCCAGTGGAGAATTTTCCAAGTTTAAAAATCTTGACCAACATTCCTATTTACTACCAAATGAACTTCCCATTCTAGTCTCATTCACTTGGTTTCCAAGTTAATAAGCGCTGATTACTTTTAGATTTTAAATATTTTATGGATTCCTGCTAGTACTGTAGATGTGTGTTTAGAATTAAGATTAAATTGCTACTCTTTCAAGTATTATCCTTTCCCCCACAGCCAAACGGAACAACAAACTGAAAAACAACAGAGCTGTTATCCAAGCACATATATAAGAGAATGCAGGAGAACACAAACAGCTGGCACTGGGTCACAGGACTGTTCTATGAAATGTACCACGTTAGGATTTTGAATGTCCAAATATGCAGATAGGAAAGTGCTTGACATGGGAGGACCACTGTGCTGCTAGCTGGAAGAACTTCACATCGTTCCACTCCACTCCATCAATAAGCACTACAATAGGAGACAAAAATAATAACAATAAAGATCATAATTGGATTCGATATTTTTAGGGAAAGCAGCTCCAAGTATTTCCATATGGCAATTTTAAAAATGGCCTACTCAGGTATGTTGTGAAGGTCACTGCAGATATCCACAGGTTATTCACATTATCTGCCATCTGGACTCCTCAGATTGCTTCTTCAGCGGGCTTAAGCCCTTCTGTCTACTGGAGAACTAATGAGCTCTAGATTTCCTGTCCTTACAGCCAAATTCACGAAAGCAGTAGAAAACAAATCTGTGTCCAATTTTCAAGCCCAGTTCTGCGTCATTCTCACTGTCTTATTGCCAACCCATACTTCCTACACTAGCCTTATTTCTGAGTTCTCCGGAAGTCCTCATAAGGCAAGATGACACAAAAACATAGGCTATGGGGAAGACAATCTAGCCTGGTATTCTCAACATTGTGTACGCAATGTGGTTTCAAACTGTGTGCATCCATTCTTTTTGTAGCTGATAGCAAGAAAATTGCAGGGCCAGTGAACAGAAATTACAAAAGAACCAGTTACTTACCTGTAAAGGTGGTTCTTCGAGTGGACCTTCGTAAAGCCACGCAGATGGGTTTCCCAGGCACCTTAGCGCTAGAGGTTGGACTTTCCTAGCAACAGGAAAGATCGTTAGTCTCCTCCCACCCGCACTGCGCATGTGCGAGCGGGCTCCTGCCCAAACACCCCAGTTCCCTCTTACCGACCGTGTGACAATGAGACAATGCCACAGCGTGACAGAATGAGGGGAGGAGGGCGGGTGCTGTGTGGCTTCACGAAGGTCCACTCGAAGAACCACCTTTACAGGTAAGTAACTGGTTCTTCTCCATCGTGGCCTTCGTGAAGCCACACAGATGGGTGATTAGAAGCATACTCACAGGATGGAGGGCAGTCACGCCAAAGCGAAAGACAGAACAGCACGCCCAAAGGTAGTAGAGGCACGAACACGGGCATCCATCCTGTAGTGCTTCACGAAGGTGGACGGGGTAGACCACGTCGCTGAATTGCATATATCAGTCAAAGAAACACCTTTAAAGGAGGCCACAGAAGAAGCCATTGACCTGGTGGAATGTGCCCGAAGCGGCACTGGAACAGGCAGTTTCGCCAATTGGTAAGCAAGTTCAATAGTGGAGGTGATCCAACGCGAAAACCGTTGAAGAGAAACAGGGGATCCTTTAGAACTAGGACTGTAACATACAAAAAGATGCTCCGTAGAACGGAATGAAGCGGTCCTGGAAACGTAGAAAGCGAGGGCTCGCTGAACATCCAACAAATGCAAGTCTTTCTCCAAGGGTGTAGATGGATTAGGGAAGAACGTCGGAAAGCAGATAGGTTGGGACAAATGAAAAGGAGTGACGACTTTTGGCAGAAAAGAGACATCAGGGTAGGCAATAACCTTATCCTTATAAAATTGAAGAAAGGGTGGGTCACAACGTAGAGCACATAGTTCTCCCGCTCGACGGGCGGAGGTAACAGCTAAAAGAAAGGCTGTCTTGAATGACAGGAGTCTTTTTTTTTTTAATTCACCCCGCCATCGCCAAGTATTGAATTATAATTTTATCGGATAGCTTCAGGACCGCTATCAGGTTTTAACTGTGTTTAGTCGATTTGTGTATTGTGTGTCTCTTAATTGTGATTATGTCTGCCGATTGTGACTCTGTAAGCCGCTTAGAGATCTCGACGATATTAAGTGGGGTATAAATATAATAAATAAAATAAATAAATAAATGTGGCCAAAGGCTCAAAGGGAGGGTGCATGAGATGCTGGAGGACCAAAGTAAGGGACCATTGGGTAGGGATTGGTTTCCGGTCCGAGAAGGTGTTACAGAGTCCTTTCAAGAAGGATTTCAGTCAAGGGTGTCTAAAGTATAACGAGGCTGGAGAACCCTCTGGTTGATTGGCCACAATAGCCAAAAGGTGGACTTTGATCGACGAAAGAGTCAATCCAGACTTTTTCAGGCCAAGGAGGTACTGGAGCAGTCGCTGCAGAGGAGGATCAATAGGAGAAAAGGCATGAAGCTGACAGTACTGAGTGAATCTTTTCCACTTATAGCTGTATAAACGCAGGGTAGAGGGTTTCTTGGAAGAAACCAGGATCTGGTCTATGAGGGTTTGATCCTCCAAGCTGTCAACTGGAGCCGTTGAAGGTCCGGATGGAAGACTTTCCCTTTGTCCATGGATAGGAGATCTGGAAGCAGAGGGAGACAAAGGTAGGAGTGCGCCATCCGAAAGAGGGGGGCAAACCATGGCTGTCGAGGCCACCAGGGAGCGACTAGGATCAAGTTGGGATGTTCCTGGTAGATTCTCGCAACCACCTTATGCCGCAGTGGTACCGAAGGAAAGGCGTACAGGAGATCGTCGCCCCATGGAAGGGTCAAGGCATCGCTGAGGGAGTGGAGACCCTTCCCGGCTCTGGAGCAATACTTTAGGCATTTTGCGTTCTCCGGAGCTGCGAACAAATCTATCTGTGGCGTTCCCCCACCTGCTGCAGAGGTTGAGAAATGTGGGTTGATACAATTCCCACTTGTGGGAGGAATATGTCTTCCTGCTGAGGGGATCTGCTTGAATATTCCGGGTCCCTGGTAAGTGGACAGCCACAGGGTGAATGTTGTGAAGTATGCACCACTCCCAAAAGGCAGTAGAGAGTTGAGAAAACTGTGAGGAGTGAGTACCACCCTGCTTGTTCACATAATGCATGGCAGTAGTGTTGTCTGTCACAAGCATCACTACGTTGCCAGCAAGGTGTTGAAGGAAAGACTGGCAAGCTTTGAAAATGGCTAACAGTTCGAGATGGTTGATATGGAGAGTCCTTTCCTGCGGAGACCAGAGGTCTTTCACAGTCATTCCTAAGCATATGGCTCCCCAACCTGTAGTGCTTGCATCAGTGGTAACTTGAACCATGGGGAGAGGCGGTCAGAATGGACATCCCAAGAGAAGATTCGTGGAATTGGACCACCATAGGAGTTGAGGTGGAAGGGACGGGGGGACCCATAGGACTTTGGAAGGATGGTCCGCCATAGGATTGAAGTGGGCGAGGAACCACGCTTGTAGAGGCCTCATCTTTAGCCTGGCATGGGGAACTACAGAGGTAGTTGAGGCCATATAGCCTAGAAGGCGATGAACGGTCAAAGCTGGAACTGGCGCTCCGGGGTGGAAGAGCGGAAGCAGGGAGAAAATAGATTCCAGCCGGTCGAGTGGGGGATGCGCTTTTGCCACCTCTGAATCCAAGACGGCACCGATATAAGTTACCACCTGGACAGGTGTTAAGATAGACTTCTCCTGGTTTACCTGAAGACCGAGGCGTAACAGAGTTTGTAGAACCAACTCTATGTGAGCATGGGCTTGATCTCAAGAGTCCGCAACCACCAACCAATCGTCCAGGTAAGGGAAAACTAGGATGCCGTGAGTACGAAGATAAGCGGCGACGGGCGCCATGCCCTTGGTAAACACTCGCGGGGCTGTTGCCAGGCCGAAAGGAAGAGCGGAGTACTGGAAAACGGAGTCTCCGATGGCGAACATCAGATACCGACGAAAATCGGGGTGGATGGTGACGTGAAAGTAAGCGTCTCTGAGGTCGATGATGCCGAACCAATCTCCCCTGCGAAGGAAAGGAATAACCTTCTCTAGTGTGGCCATGCGAAACATTGGAAGGTGCAAAAACAGATTTAGCATGCGAAGGTCCATGATGGGGCGAAGGCCACCATCCTTTTTTGGCACGGTAAAATATCTGGAGAAGCGCCCCGTGGTGACTTCGTCTGGTGGAACAGGTTCTATTGTGGCCTTCGCAAGGAGAGAGGAGACTTCGTCGAGAAGGCAGTCGGTCGGAGGAGTGATAAGGATGTTGCCCAGAGGGGGTGAAGCCTCGAATTCGAGGCGGTAACCATGTGAGATTACCGATAGCACCCATTTGTCCGATGTTGTGGACTCCCAGGCGGGAAGGAAGGAAGCGAGGCGGGTAGGGAACAAAGAGTCAGAACTCCTCTTTAGGCTTGCGATCCCTGGGCTTGGTGAAAGCAGAGGATGACAGTTTAGATGATTTTCCTTTTGCAGAGCGGAAAGAAGGGAATGAGGACATTAATGAAGATCTGTCTCATGACTGATGTCTGAAGTAGGAGTAATGGAAACTTGGACGAAAGGAGGAACGTCGGGAGTGGAATCGAAAGGGCTGTTGTTTCCGTTGAGGAACGACGTTCAGGCACTTGGCTGCATTTTGCTTTTTCTGGTGATCTTCCATAACATTGTCAGTGGAAGGATGAAATAAACTTTTGCCCTCAAAGGGCAACTGCTCAATGTAGGCCTTATGTTCCTCAGTGAGGCCCGTGGAACACAACCAAGCATGGCGACGGAGGGTGATTGTGGCACCCAAAATCTTGGAAGAGCAGTCCAAAGTTTGGTGGGAGGAGCGCATCTGTTGTGCTGCCAAAGCCAGAGCCTCATCCATTATAGTAGAAGCATCTGAGCATTTGTCCTCAGGTATCAGTTCCAACAGCGGTTGGAGGTGTGACAAAAGTTCACGTTGATATGCTCCATGGCTCCCTAATAATTGGAGATCTTGAATAAAAGAGCAGCAAAGGAGTAAATACCTCTGCCTAGGGTGTCCAACTTGTGTCCTTCTCGGGATGGAGGGATCAGGATTTGCTTGGATCGGGATTGGACTTGAGAAGATACAACAACGACAGAGTTTGGAGGAGGATGTTTCGCCAGGAACAAAGCTTTGTCGTCATGTATGCGATAGAGACTTTCGCTTTGTCATGAGATGGAAAGAGAGGAAATCTTTCTGAAGGATTCATCAGCCATGGATAGAAAAGATGGAAACATGGAAAGATGAACCGGCGAGGTATCCTCAGTAGAAATCTTACCGAAGATGTGATCCGTGTGTCTGGGCGTCGGATGATGGGTAGGTAAATCTATAGATTTCGCCATACGGAGGACGAAGTTGGAATAATTTTGCATCGCTTCCGAGGAGGATGGCAGAGAATGCTCGCCAACATCTGAATCAGGCGAGGTGGCGTATTGGATAGAATCGTCGTCGAATTCCTCATCAGAAGCCGAAGAGGCGTTGGACTGTGTTCCAGGGGAGGACGGGAGGGCCTCATGTGAAGGTGGTGCATGGGAATCAGACTGTAAGAGCCATTTGGTACCATCAAACTTAATGGAGAATTTCAGTAACGGCAGAAGCACAGAACCAGAAGGGCCAGGAGCTGTAGGCGCAGCGTCAGGTATAGAGGCTTTGTGTTTCTTTTTCTTTGAAGGAGCAGGAACGGTCGAAACCGGTAGAGACAAGAGTCAAAACCGTCGACGTAATCGGAGCCAAAACCGAAGGGGGAGGCGGAGCAGCCGACACCGGCGCGGAGGACAATGTCGCCGTGGGTGGGACAGATGGGCAAGCTCGATTGACGACGTGAGACCAGGGCATGGAGGTTGTAGCCTAGGTGGAGGCTGTTAAGCACCAACAGAAAAACCAGCATGGAAAGCCATAGGAGGCAATAAACATTGTAAAGTCCGAGCCAAGGTAAGTATTGAGGCCAAAGCAGCCGGAAAGGTGGTAGCCGAAACCAAGGGTGGAGCAGTAGTAGCAGACATTGAAGGAGCCAAGGTCGGAACCAACGAAGCCAGGCAAGGATGAAGAGTCGGTGTGGACAACGGCGCAGGTAAAGCCGTTACTGGAGCAGTAGAGACTGAACACACAGATGGAGCCAACGGTATGGACAGGTCGGATTGGAGGCAAAAGCCTGGATCGGAGTGTGAAGTCAAGGCCAGTGAAGGTGCGTCAGTATGGACAGAGGCCGGAGCCAAAGAAACTCGAGGCTCCATCGAGGAGTCATGTTGGTGGTGCAACCGAGCCTTCTTAGACTGCCGGGCAACTGGCTCTGGCGTAAGTAAGGGAGCCATAGGCGTTCCCCCAGGACCAACAGTGGTCTGCTCCGAAACCGCAGATGGAGAGAAAAAGGCGTCAGTAGCCAAGCTTTCCATGGGCACCTGTGTAGAAGCCGCCAAGGCTTGCTGAATCATTTCGGGGACCGAAGGAACCCCTGTAAAAAGGTCAGACATTTTAGAAATGTTAGGGGGTTCCTCACCATCAGAAGAATCGGCCGAAGAAGAGTCAGATGGAAAGAGTGGCTCATATCCAGGAGGCAGCGATTCCTGAGGCAAAAACTTCTTAGTGGCATGCGACGCCATTTTAGAAGGGTCAACAGTCGTAGAAGGTAGTTTGGATTTCGAAACTGTCGAAGTTGAAGATGACTTTTTTCGCGGACGGTCAAGGATGGGAAGTTGCTTCTTCGACTCTTTTTTCCAGTGTAACTCTGAAGAAGATGACTCAGAAGTTGAATGAGATGGAGCAGACTCCATGGATGTAGGATGGAGAGCTCGTTCCAACAAGAAAGCATTCAGTCGGACCCGAAAATTTTTAAGGGCCTGCGAACTGAAGCCTTTGCAGATATAACAGTTGTCCGGGCGATGGGATTCCCCCAAACAGAAGGGACACTTTTGGTGCCTGTCTGAATGGGGGATTTTCCCACTGCAGGTTATCCAGCGTTTAAAAGGAGACTGAAAGGCCATAAAACTGAAGAAATTAGAACAGCGAGGAGACTACGAAAACGCGACCTCTTAGCGTGTGCGGTAAGAGGGAACTGAGGTGTTTGGGCGGGAGCCCGCTCGCACATGCACAGTGCGGGTGGGAGGAGACTAACGATCTTTCCTGTTGCTAGGAAAGTCCAACCTCTAGCGCTAAGGTGCCTGGGAAACCCATCTGTGTGGCTTCACGAAGGCCACGATGGAGAAGTATCAGTTTTCAGTTTGCTGGGATATACAGTACAATTAATAGCTCCTCTCCATTCTCACTGGCTTGAGAGCTGGCTGAATTTTTAACAATAGCCTCCAAATTCCTTTTTGCTTTCTTTCATTCCTTATTTGGTAATGTTCCAAGGGCAATATTTTGCAAACTCAATGTTATGGGTGTTAGAGCTTACATACTCATCCATGTCCTATACCTATGATGCAATACCTCTGCTGAAATTCTTAATTTAATCAGGCCAATTCAGACTGGTACAAATTGGCTTTAAATAAAATGAGAACCATCAAATTTGGCAATCTAGATTTCCAAGTGAGAAAGAGAGAAATCCAATACACCATATGAGGAATATGCCAGGCTAGAAGAAAAAGGGAGGCAAGCTGGTCTTTGATTCAAATGACAGGCCAGAATCTGACCAGCACCTGAACACCTAGCTCTCATGGAGAGGAATTATGCATTGTTATGTATTTATTTATTTTATTTATATTTTTATCCCGCTTATCTTCCATATGGAACTCTATTCAATCTCTCAGTACTCTTCTGTTAGATCTGTAAAGAACAGACCATTAATCAATGAGCAGAAGATGGCCTTCTTCTTTGTCTTTCTTGTAGCACCAAGCTTACTTCTCTTTTTCCCTTTTTCATTCTATGAATATTCAACTTTCAATCCTCGCTTTCTAGTACTTCCCCAACCCAGGCCTTTCTAAGTATTAAAAGAGAAAAAGCAACACTTAGTAAACTGAGTTGTGCAAGTGTTCCTGCAAACTTTGCCCAGAAATGGAATATCAGAGACTGCTTGGTACCTGGATTAAGAGTAGTACCTGTGAGAGGGATTTAGGTCTCCTGGTGGATCACCCACCACCTAAGGAAGCAGCAGCAGTGTGGCTGCAGCTGCCAAAAGAAGCGAAAATGGTCCTAGGCTGCATCAAGAAGGGTATAGCATCAAGATCACGGGAAGTGATCTAGTGGCCCTAGTGAGGCCATATTTGGAATACAGTGTCCAGTTCTGATCACCACAATACAAACAAGACAGAAAGATCCTAGAAAAGGTGCAGAGAAGAGCAACAAAAATGATAAGGGGGCTGGAGGCTAAATTGTATGAAGAACGACTAAAAGAACTAGGCATCTTTAACCTGACAAAGAGAAGACTGAGGGGAGACATGATAGCAGTCTTCCAATACCCGAAGGGTTGCCACAAAGAAGAGGGCATTGATTTATTCTCAGTTGCAGCTGAGAGTATGACAAGAACCAGTGGGTGGAAACTCATCAGAGGGAGAGCCAACCTGGAAATAAGGAGAAATTTCCTGAAAACGAGAACCAGTAAACAGTGGAACTGCTTGCCTCCTGATGTTGTGGGTGCCCCATTGATGGAGGTATTCAAGAAAAGATTGGACAGCCATCTGTCTGGGGTGGTATGAGGTCTCCTGCCTAAGGGAAGGGGGTTGGAGTAGAAGACCTCCAAGGTCCCTTCCAACCCTACAATTATATGATTCTATAGTTGGTAATTATCTGATTATTGGATATATTATTGTGGCTAATTACAGAGCTGAAGTAAAAATCAAAATACAATACAAAAAGTAAATACAGAATATACTAAGCATTAGAGTAAACATACTGCAGAACAGGTGAAACAAAGGACTGTCTTTTGGGACATTAATGGTTCTTTGAGCTATCTCCCCTGCTTTAGTGGCAATCACTCCCCATTTTTGTGGAAGTGCATTGCATTAATGATCAGGTTGTTCACCTATAAGTCTGGTACTTGTCATCTGTACGCTTGCACACGTGGAAGGTTTTGTGCCTTTGGGGAACTGTCCACAATCTTCTATTGCTGAGCTTAGAGTTTTGATAGGAGCCTCACTGATGCATGAGCATACTTAACTATCTAGGTCTTCTGCCTTTCCTTTTAGCTCTGTGGTCTACTGCATTAGCAGCAGGATCATGAACTGAAGGATACAATGCCTCCCCCCCCTCCACACACCCACACCCAAGTGGTATGAGCCTCCTTTGCAAAGGAACTAGATGTAAAACTTGAGAAGGCAGAGAACAAACCAAGGCAAGGTTTCAAAGCAAGAAGGTTGACAACTGCACTTACCCCGCAACATATTCTGCTGATGCTTTGCTGTGCAAATCAGTCGGCTGATTCCGTCAATACACTGGCTCTTAGAATCAAATTCTTTCTCCTTTACTTTCTTAGGCAGAAACATCACTACAAGAAACCGGGAAAGGTTGAAACACTAGAAGGAAACGTGTATCTAAAACATTCAAACAAATCACAAGCTCTCTGCACCTGCTTTCCTAAGGGAATGCCTCGGTGCCCAGAGGACACTGATACCAATACAGTCTTCGATACCAAGGCTGGGGACTGATGTTAACCCATGTGTACAAGTTATTCTGAAAAATCTGCACAGGATGGTCAGAAATCAGTAGACAGCATCATAGCCCAAAGCAGGTGAAGCCGTTCCCATGCTTGCCAGGCAGCCTCTGATGCAAGTGGTCTCATCATATATACAGGTATAAGCTTGTGGGCATACACACCTGGACTCACTCTTTCCTTGCCCCTCTCAATTCAGGAACTGAGATGATAAGCCAAATCTTCTCAGGCAGCACCTTTTACAAAGCCACTCCTTCAAGTTCTTTCTGAAGACACAATCACCTCTCCCTTTGGCCCGTCTTTCAACAAAGTCATGGTCCCAAAGTATAGTCCTTGAGGCTATGGCTCAGTCTAAGGAGAGAGAATTTGAGGGAGTGGCCTTACCTTATGAGTTCCAAGTCTCTGTGTAACACCAGCTGCTGCTCATCAGCTACGGTATCACACACAGTATGATGGTGATGCTATTTCTGCTGTAAGCGGGTCTAGAAGTCCACCAAAGGCAAGTGCATGGTTTGTGTTAATTAAGTACAGTGTTTATAGCAGGAAATCTCCCTGAATAAGATCAAGCCAGAATTTATTATTTCTGCCCTATTAGCTAAACCTGCTCTGAAAATCAGTCAGCAATCAAAGTCAATTGGGACAAGGGCTTCAAAGTAATAACAGACTGGGGAGGGCGTAGTTTGAATTACTCCGCCCCCTCCACTAATTTGCCTGGAAAGGAGATATCAAGGAGTATTCAGCAGCTGTTATGACTTATTAAACAATAGGAAGATAAAATCATTATCCTCTTTCATGATCTGACTGCCATTTTGTTTAAAGTAGCATCAGCTGATGTGTTCAGAGTACTGATTATTCAGATTCTCTTTTGACCTGGTGTTCCCTTTTCCTCCCCTGCCCTCTGACCTTCCCCCTTGGCCTCCCGTTTTAGAACCCGAAATACTAGAACTGATTAGCACCTTGAAACCTGAAAAAGCCCCAGGACCCGATGGGATTATAAGCGAAATACTGATTAATGCCCCTGACTGGTGGGCTCCCTTCCTGGCTAAACTATTTACCCTGATCAACAATTTTGGGATTTTCCCAGAATCATGGTTATCTTCTATTTTAGTACCAATTTTCAAAAAGGATGGCCCTACATCCCCATCCAACTATAGGCCTATTAGTCCCCTTTCCACTATAGGTAAACTCTATGCAAAATTCCTTCTCAAACGTTTAGTAGCCTGGGCGGAGGCGAAGTGCCTTCCCGGCAACGAACAAATTGGTTTCCGTCCAGGATCATCCACTTTAGACCATGCACTTTTGCTGTCTTTCTTTGCAAAAAAATATTCTTCTCACTTTAAAGGGAAACTCTACGCTGCTTCCATCAATCTGAGAGGTGCATTTGATTCTATCAATAGGAACCTATTATGGCATAAACTTGCTTCTTGGGGAATTGACTCTCGACTGCTTTTCTTAATTAGGAATCTTCACTCTTCCAATTCATGTCGGGTCCATATAAACCGCAAGGGCTCCCTTTCTGAAAAGATTACTATATCCAAAGGTGTCCGCCAGGGCTGTATACTAGCGCCCCAACTATTCAATCTCTTCCTTGCTGATTTACGTTCTCAACTATCACATTGTGATAAGTACGCCCCTTGTTTGAGTAACTCCCCATTACCAATTCTCCTTTATGCTAATGATTCAGTCCTTCTTTCCATCTCCAAAATCGGGCTACACCATCTCCTATCTGCTTTTCATTCTTATTGTATATCTAATGATCTAATAATCAACTCTGAAAAAATCAAAATATTGATTTTTTCTCATCTGGAAATCGCTATCCTGGAGTATTGGCAGCAGGCCAGTCGAACAAGTTAAATCATTCAAATATTTAGGTATAAATTTCCACCACCGATTAGAATGGAATTTCCATAGAGACGTGGCAATATCTTCAACCAAACTCCATCTGAATGAAGTATCCCGTTTTCATTACCATAGTGGCAACCAGTATGTAACTGCAGCCCTCAAGGTTCTTCAGACAAAGACCTTGAGTCAGCTTCTGTACGGAGTTCCAATTTGGATCAAGGCGGCTTCCACAAAAGTAGACCTAGTAATTGCCTCCTTTTTAAGGCAAATGCTAGGTGTTCCCAACACAATCAAACTTTCAACCATGATCCTTGAGTTGGGCATTCACTTACCTTCCACTCTGGCATGGTCTCGGGCCATCTTAGCCCTCCATTATAATTCCTCCCCTGGTTCCTTACTTTTCGACCCTTGAAATGATCCCTTTATTTCCACCTGGGATTCCCTCTTTGTAAACAAACTCCACAACTTGGGCTTTACACTTGATTATTTTGCCAACTTTGACTTTAAAAGAGCTTACTTGACCATTAAGGCAAAATTATTTGAAGAAGAAACTGAATTACTTTCCTCTAATCTAAATTGGACCTGCTCTCCACGTTTCTTTAACTTATCCCCTGTCTTTGGCCATGATCTCTGTTATTTCCGCAAGCTAATTAATCCAAATAAGAGACGTGCTTTCATGTTGGCCAGACTCAATATTTTGCCCTCCTCAGTACTCTCAGGAAGATACTTGGGTATACCATCGTCCCAGAGGCTTTGTAAATTTTGCCATCTCGAACCGGACACAGTCCCTCATATACTGTGCCGTTGCCCTGCCCATACTAGGTTACGCAAAGAGTTTTTAGACCCAATTATGTCTATGTTCCCTGGCCCCCCAGAGGAATAAACAAGCTTTTTACTTCATGACAATTCCGAATGGGTCACCTTACAAGTTGCAGATTTTCTAGTAGCTGTTATTAATAAGAAATGAGAGTGTATCCCCTTCTTGGCCTTTTACCTATTGTTTTACTTGACAATGTTTTACCATCACTGTTTTGGTTGTGTTTATTTTCTTTGTTTTAATGCCAATAAAGGTGTGTGTATGTATGTATGTATGTCTTGGAGAAAAGTCTGTTTTTCCAGTCTATAGGCATGGCTGAATTTCCCCCTTCCCTGGTTAATAACATTTGGCAGAAGAGGGCTGACCAGCTGTGCCATAGGGTATAGTCAGCCCATTTATGGTCCCATCATTGCCTTAAAGGGGGCTGTCCAAAGACCTACAGAGGCTGACAGAAATACCAAGCATTGTTATAAGTCTGCTCTTTTAGAACAATGTGTTCAAGTCTAATTAGTTTCTGTGCAGTTTTGAAAACATCTTGTTTGATATGATTATCTGACACAACCTCTAGCTGGCTTTAAATGGTGCATTGGAATCCCACCCCCATAGGATGGACGACAGGAAGAATGTGACCTTGCAAATTCTCTCACACTTCTCTAAGGACTTTCGTAACACTGACTTAATATACTATTTCAAACTGGCTGTCAGGGAAGCGGATAACTCTAGTAGATCTGATCCCATATGGATGGGCCCTTCCAGAAGGTATTGCTAAGAAAAATAATATCATTTTATGTGGCTTTCACATTATGGTGTACTCCTTGGCTTTATTTTGCTTCCCATACCGCTTACCTTCTACATGAAGCAGCTGAATTTTAATGCTTATCAAATCCAGCACTCTTTCTCCTTTTCATCAGACATGGTTGATACTGAAGAGGTCTAGCAAAGCCGCCTCGTGCAGCACTCCTGGACTGTCGTCACTGCTGTCCCCACTGCATAGGTGGTGCCACCCCCGTGGGCTGACCAGCAATACACCCTGGTGTTGCTGAGCACTGACTACGACACTGTCTGGGGCTCCAGGCCCACAAATGCCACCATCTTAAAATATTTTTCTCCCAACCCCAAGGTGTTTCCAACAGGGTAGGGCCAGTTAAAATGCCCAGGAAGGTAGGTAGTGTTCTTCAGTGCCAGTGCTGGTGCCAGTAAAAACATTTGCTTGGTTATGAATGACAGTCCTGCAGGGAGGGGGACAAGAATGATAGCCTCATATTCTTTAAAGAATAATCAGTTTGAGGGTTGTTCTCAGATTCATCCTAATCTCTGAAAGCCCAACTGTCTTACATTGGATAAATTACCTTTAACCAGGGAGGGCTGAATGAACGTTGCTATAGCTGGCCACGGTCATAATCTGCGTTCATGTAACATCTTGTTTATTAAAATTGTCAGTTGGTATCACAGGTTACTGACAGATTCCCCAGTGCAGGAAATGCATCTCATATGAAACAACTGCATTGGCTGCAAGCTTATTTTCAAGGATAATTTGAAGTGTGTATCTTTCAATAAGAGAATAAACACTTCAGTAAAGTGCTTATATTTCAATCCCTAAAGGTTTGGGTATCTGATCACTACCTTCTTGAACTTGATTGACTATTAAAAGTTTTATCTCCTAATATTTTATTCTGTTATATACAGAGGGTTTTTTTAGTGTTCTTCTGGGTTTTTAAAAAGCAGACTTCTATAAAAGAGGGAAAAAATTCTAGACCACTCTGAACTAGGTATAAAAAGAATTAAATCAACCGAAGCCTATCAGTCTGCCATTCATAGGAATCTACTGTTAAGCGTCTCTCTCAGAAACTTATTTATCTAATGTATTTTTTCTGTTTGGACAAACATTACGGTGGGTTTGTCTGTTCTGATATTGTGTTTCTGAAGCCCCATTTCATATCTTTTTCTTATTTCTGTGTCACTAAGTCAAGATTCTTCAACTTTCTGCAAATACTAGTTTTTCAAGAACACATATTAGCTTAACTACAATCAATGCTGGCAATAAGGCATTTATATGAGCACTAAGGAGGACTGCTAAATTGAAGCCACACTCTATAGCACTGCTCTCACCAGCATTACAGGGGGGGAAAGTTTCTAAGATGAAATCCTCAGACTACTGGCCATTAGATACAAACATTAATAAGCTTATGATTTGTGAGGAAACTATAATTTCAGAATTTCAGTTTCTACAGGCAAAATAAGTGGCCTTAACATTAACTGTAGCTGGACTGTCCATGCCAAACCAGCAAGACAGAGATTTCCATTATGATACAACATGCATTTCACACACAGTGTAAATACAAAAGAGAAACTTAAATGTTCTCTGTTGGATTTTATAGGATCCTTTTACTACTGAAAAGCTAGTGATGAGCACTTAAGATGACTTTCCTAAAGGCTTCTCTTTCCCCCCACCTTTTTTGTTCTTTTCTTTTGTCACAATCGTCATTGACATCGTTGGAGTGGAAGGGGCTTCCCCACTGAGAGGGAGCCGGCTGACTTGGAGGGACCGGAAAGTGCATTTCAGCGTGTTTTTGGTAGCAGAGACATCCTTCTTCTCTGAGTCTTTTTTCTTCTCTGTAGGATGAGCAATCCAGTAATCCACCTGAAGCCCCATCAGTTCTGTACCAAGACCAGGGCTGAAAGGTATGGAGAAAAGGTGTTCATTTAGAAGTTGTGGCAGGTTCAAACTCCGAGATCTGAGGTGACAAAAAAGAAAACACTTAACTCCAGAGTGAGAGGGTACACTGAAAATGGCAGGTTGCTTCACTAATGGTAGTATTTTGAATGGGTATCTGTGAACTCCCACTAATAAGAACTCTATGGAACCTTCTACAGCTGAGCTGAAGATAGGAACCCCACAATGCACATTAAATGATGCCTTAACCAGAGTCCTAGAGCTATGTTCCACAATGAATTCTCCTGCTGCCTATACTGATGACCAGGCAGCAAAAGAATATAATTAGCTCCAAAGAAAGTTAGTTTCCCTCTCTTCCTTCTCAACAGGAAGGGTATGATCCCTGCTTCCCTTCCAACTTCAAAGCTTCAACAATAAGGGATCTGGCCATGGAGATCCATCCTCCTGCACACAGTACATGTTTTTACACAGTGAGGAGATGGAGGAATAGAAGGCTTTGTCAATGCTAAATTAGTGGTTTCAAGAGTTGAAGATGAGGGAGGTATGCTAGTGCAGAAGCAGGCTGGTGAATGCTGCTAAACATAGGGTCATCAACAAAAGATGGAGGCTCTTTAACATCAATGCTAAGCAACTTCACCATCTGAAGGACTAGCTCAGTATATGGAAGGAGACCCCTGAAAGACAAATCCGAGTCCCCAACCAAATTTAGGGAAGACACTGCTTGCAATGGAGATTGTGGGAAAGTGTGACTGTGTCTCCTTGACAGGGGCTGGACTGGATGATTCACAGGGTTCTTTCCAGCTCTGCATTTCTGAGATGATGATGATGATGATGATGATGATGATGATGATGATGATGATGATGATGATGATGATGAAGTGGTTTGGGTGGTGACAGTGGTCTTGACATGGGCTCCCTTGAAACGGGCAGATGTTAGTTGAGAACCATAGAAACTGCAAAATGGCAGGATTCCCGGAGATGCAGGAAATCTGGAAGGCAGGTAAAGCCAGAGTGTTTTGACATAAATGGGTGGGGTGAAATAGTTGCAGTATTGCAAGAAGGAACAGGATCTAGACCAGGTTGTAGAAGTCTGATATTAACATCTTTTTCACACAAACTCTAGGGTGACAGTGGTTTATGTGTTCCTCAATATGAAATTTATGTACAGTGGTGGGGTAGGAAAAAACTTGAAAACTGCCGACCAACAGAGAATGCCCTTAAACGTGTTGCTGTGAGGCCAGACAAAAAGATCATGAACTGTAGCTGAGTCACACTTTGACACAAACAGTGGCGAATGGGAGTGGGCTTCCGACCTTCAGCTCAGCTCTAGAAGGTTCTGAATGGTTCTCTGTGCATGTGAAGAACCCAACAGTGTGAGTTACATGGATCACAAAGAATCAGTTGTTTAATAATACCCACTATGATCTACCTCTCATTGTACAGATAAATCCACAAGATTTCTCATGTTCACTATCCTATAACAGCAGTGTGCAAATAAGCACTGTAACTTGAAATGTGTATTATAACTTAATTGTAGAACTCCTTCAAAAATATTTTCCCACATCTTTCATTTCAGGTTAATGTATGCCACATAGGCAAAACAACACCGTCGTTGTTTTCTTCAAACCTAGATGCAATTTGCAGGCCCACCTCTGACTTCAACAGAATATGAGAAACAGCACTCAGAGCTTGTATTTTTCAACTATTCATTTCAACTGCAGTGAGTGAACAGTTGTAAATAACATAATTTAACTTCACAGTACTGGAAAAAGTGTATCAAGTAAATGCCACACAAAAAAGACATGTGAACCTCACTAACTTATTAGAAAGTACAGTAATGAGAATAAAGTTAAGGGACATTTGTGTGTGAGAGAGGAGCATATCCTATTTCCTACAAAAGCCCTCTCTCTGAAATGTCTTCCTTTAAATGCACCTGCTTCCCTGCTCATCTGGAACTTCTTTCATCGCAAAAGTTCATAGAAAACAAGCTACAAAGGAACAATTCAACCAGAAATGGGCTAACTCTCAGACAACCTTTTCATCAGGACATGCCAAGATCTCTGCCGAGCAGAAAAACAATCCTTGTGTTTGGGACGGGGACAGAAGGAGCCCAAATAATGGGGGAAACACACTGGACACCTCATGCATCAGGAGGATGCATGTGCTCACCACATGAGACAGCTCACTACACAATTAAGGCAAACAAGTTGGATTAATGTGTCCCTTCCCAAATGCAATGCTGAATCATCTGAGACTATTTATGCCATAAAATATATCCAGACTGAAAAACACAGCATTTGCTACATCGTGATGAGCTTTCAGGGAATTTTTTTTAGAGCGAAAGCCATGTGTATATATGAAAAACTATATACAGTAGTCTCCTGTTTGTTGCAGGGTTTACGTTCCCTAACCACCCACAATAAATGAAAATCCGTGATATGCGAACGCCATCACGATGACGGCGTCTGCATGCTGGGTTGGGTCCAGAGGTCTCTGCTGCGGCTGCGGCTGGGCCCCGAAGGCTCTCCTTCCTTTGTTCTTCTTTCTTTCACCTCAGCTGTTTAAGGGAAAGGGGTTTGTTTCCAGCTTCGATGCTGTGCCAGAAAGCTGTCAAGTGGATGGGCGAAGGGAAAGTCAGGTGGGGGTGGGAATGATCTCCTTTCCCCCAGTTGGCTGAGGCAAAATAAGGAAGGGCGAGGGAAGGATGGAAAATGAAGGAGAAGCCGCCACCGTAGAGGTCTCCAGCCTCAGCAGTGGCCACTGTGGAGATATCCGGACCCAGGTCGGGAGGCCTCCACAAGGGCCGCTCTCACCAAGTGGGTGGTGGTGGCCGTCAGTCAGGTTTTTATTGCGGTATAAAACCATAAAAATCATTAAAATCATTAAAACATGGTAGCAAAATTGTAAAGTTACATAAACAGTCATGACTGACTGGTGGTGGCAGATCCTGCGATATTTGGGGCACTATATGGCTGGGGACTACTGTGCTATTCAACTGAAAATACAGATAAACACAGTTTAATCAGTGTAAAAATGTGAATTCTAGGGAAAAAGTGCAAAAACATTGCCAGATTGCATAGAAAGATATACCTACAAATTTCCACGTAAGGGAATGGAAATAAACCTTTCACAGTTCAATATGAAAAAAAAGTACTGCGGGGAACGTTAGGTGAAAAGTAGTCACTGCAGGTCAAGGGAATCCACCAAGTCCAATACATCTGGAGGCCCCACACAGCATGCCCAGATTGTTCTTTTGTTCTTGTTTGAAATAATGTGAGCAGTGTTGGTGCTAGTGCTTGCATTTCAAATGATGCTCTTAATAATCCTGCCAGTGATATAAGCCACTTTCTCTAGGTAGCAATATCAAGGGGAGAAGATACAGTATATTACAGAAGTGAGTA
>JAHTLZ010000171.1:1306219-1327349 GCA_023846285.1 Phrynocephalus versicolor | reverse complement strand
GAATTGGAAGAGCCAAATTCAAATTCCCCCTTGACCATGAAACTCTCTAGGTTAATGCAGGTTAATCTCACTCCCTCAGCTTGACATACCTCACTGGATGATTTTAAGTATACAGTGGGGATACAGGAGAAGAGGTGGGATACAATTCAGTAAATAAATGTTAAGAAGTTCTAGCTGCCATTGATCCTTGTATTCAGCATCATTTTCATGTACTGCAATGGTTTTATCAACACACATTCTACGTACTGTGAAAGGTACTTTTTAAAAAGCTCAAACAGCACAATGGATGGTTGCAAAACAACAGAGTCAAAGATAAAATGGGCCCTATGTACACACATCCAAGGTTTGGGGAAAGAGAGGGATGGGAGCAGGAATGGAAAAGCCCTATTCAGGAGTTATACTACCTGGCTCAGAATCCACCACTGGATACTTCATGCTTCCAATGAGAGGACTGAAGAGGAGCTGTTTCCTGCTTATGTTCAAGCACACACTCTGGAAAATATGGCTTCTTGTCCATATATAGAATCTACATGTGTGCAGGACTATTCTTCCAATATGGAACTAAAACAGCAAAACCCTGTTCACAATGCCACATAGTATAACACCCAAATAGAGATGGGGGGAGAGGCTTCCATGATTATTTTAACTGTACGGTCGACCAATATATATTCTGCTGGCACTGGCTTATATAAAAAAAATTCCACAATATTATCTTACAATTAAACAATGAAAAACAAAGTTGGTCTGGTAAACAAACAAAGGACGTTTAGAAGGGGCTCCTAACTCCTAATCCTGTCATAGGCAAATGACATGGGGTAGATGGGCAATCATATAAATAATAGGTTTCATTTCTTCTGTGTTTGGAAATACATGTTAAAGAAAAGGCAGAAAGTGCTTTACCTGGAGGAAGCAAAACTGCCTGTGACAGACGGTGAGGAAGGTGGGGTGGGGGAAGTTTCCTTCACTGCAGGAGACACAGAAGGCGGGGTAGAGGAAAGGACACTCGAACTACAGGGAGCTGCATCATCCGAGTCACCTTAAAAAGAATGATTCAAATGGTTGGTCTGCAGCCTGTTGATTGTCCAAGGTACCAGCTGCACACCACAAAGGGCACCTCTGGGAGGCCACCAGAGGTCCTATTTTGCAACAAGCTATAGCCCCCCCACCCACCCCCAAGTTTTAAAGCACTACTAATTTTATTAATGGAACAGTATATATTTTAAAAAAGTCAAATACAAGTACTATTTCTTAGTGTATCAGAATATAAAACAGGTGAGGGGAGAGGAAGGAAGATCACATTTCCTAATGAAAGCATAAAAATGTTAGAAGCTCAAAGGAAATCTTCCTATTCCTACTGCAACGTTCTTGTACATAATTTTCAAACTTGGTACAGTTGGAGTGCCTTAGGACTTGAGAACATGCTATGTAACAAAATAATTTTAAGCAGCAAGTATGGCAAAATATTTTAGATAGGACTGAAATTGAACAGATAAGATGTGAAATAAGTCTCAGCAGGGGCAAGAAAAGCAAAGGGCAATGTTCCTACATGTCTTTAAAAGCCAGCTTGGAACACTTTACAATAACGTAAGAAAAGCAAACTGTCATGGTCTATTATAGTGGGGAAACATCAGAATTCACTTGCTAAAAAAGGAAAAATAATTTGCCAAACACTTAGGGCCATATCAGTTGTAATAATTTTTTACCAGATCACCTGTGACTGTTACAGGAGAAGCATAATTTTTTTTAAAAAATGGAACTTTCTGAAAAAAGATTCGACTGACATAACTAGAAGGCCACATTTATAAACGCAGAAATGAAATGTTTACATTATTTACAATGAAAGAGAGAGAAAAATCACAAATGCAAAACTAGGCTACAGGAGATACCTTTATAGGCCACTAATTTAAAAAAGTATCGCCTATAACCTTGTTTTGCATTTGTGTTTTGTGATGGCTACATGGCTCACACACCCCTTTTTTTGCTTTGAGAGAAAAAAATCAGCATCATAAATTTGGAAGAATTATAAGAGGAAACAATGGCTGTAAGGTAAGGTAAGAGATAAACAAATGTGCAAAATAATAGAAATACTATTACAAACACACACACACACACACACACACACACACAAACACACACACAATCAAGGAAAATATGGTAATCCAGAGTTTGCTTCAGAAGAAAGTAGGATGAATAATTATTATGTATGTAAAATAAATATACTTTGGTGACAGAACAAGTCAAGAATTTATCTGTTAATCCTAATATATTTTATAGTACAATTCTTTACACAGCTACCCAGAGGGAAATGAGTTCAATGGGGCTTTCTCCCAAGATTGCTGTATTATTAGAGTAAAATAAGGAAAGCTCTATAGCAAGCTGAAAACAAGGAAATACAAACATTAATCCTTTTGGGGAAACATTACAAAGAAAGCAAAGTAAAAAAAGAAAGAAAGAAAGCTAAGTAAAAAAAAAAAAGATAGAGGATCCGTATTACAGTGGAGCAAAAAGAGCACAAAGCAGCAATTTAGCTGTGTGATCAAACAAGACAGTTCTAGAACTGAGACGAAAAGTTCTGCTAACAGAAAGTGGCCAGCCAGGCAGCGATATCTGGCACCTTTATTAAACACCTAATTAATTTCTATGAACCCATTCCCAAGTTCTTTCTTGAAAAATATGTATAATAACTATAAGAAAAATCCTACACAAAACCCAAGCATTAAAGACAATTGTAGTTTATAACCTGAGTGGGAGACTCTGATTAAGCCTGGCTTCTGAATGTTGGTACTCTTCAACATTTTTATTAATGACTTGGATGAGGGAGTTCAGGGAAAACCTATCAAATTTGCAATGACACAAAATTGGACGGAATAGAGGACAGGAACAAAATTCAAAAAGGTCTAGATAGGCTTGAACTCGGGGGCTGAAAACTGAATGAAATTTAACAGGGGTAAGTGCAAGGTTCTATACCTAGGGAGAAAAAAAAACAAATGCTTACAAGATGAGATATACTTGGCTCAGTAATAATACAAGTAAAAGGGATTTTGGAATTGTTGTAGATCAAAAGCTGTATATGAGCCAACAGTGCAATATGGCTAAAAAAAAAGTCCAATACTATATTTTTAAAGCCTGCATTAATAGAAGTATATTCCCCAAATCTTGTGAAGTATATAGTGCCTCTCTATTTGGCAATGCTTATATAGAGATCGGGAAACCCTACTTTAAGGATACCAAAAAACTGGGGCAAGTTCAGAGGAGGTCAAGAATGACCAGGAGACTAGAAAAGAAGCTCTGTGAGGAATGATTGAAAGAATCTTTTAGTTTTGAGAAAAGAAGACGGAGGGGAGATATGATAGCACTTTTCAAGTACAGTGGTACCTCTATTTACAAGTTTAATCTGTTATGAATGCATGCTCTTAAGTCGAACAACTCTTAAATAGAGCAGCCCCATCTAAAAAATAAAAATAAAAAATAAAAAAATTGTGAGCAGACTGCATCTAAACTTTGTAAGGCAGCAGTTAGAACGCCAACGGTTTCCCGCTCTTAAGTCGAATTGCTCTTAAGTCGAGCTGCTCGTAAGTCGAGACACCACTGTACTTGAAGGCAGTCATACAGAGGCAGGGCAGGATCTATTCTTGATCATCCCACAATTCAGGACACATAATAATGGGCTCAAGATCCAGAAAAGCAGATTCATGCTGAATATCAGGAAAAGAGACTTGACTGTTAGAGCAGCAGGGCAGCGGAACCAATTAGCCCAAGGGATGGTGAGCACTGCAGCGTTGGAGACATTCAAAAGAAAAATGGACAACCTTCGGTCTGATCGGCTTTGATTTTGATTCCGGCACTGAGCAGGGGGTTGGACTCAATGGCCTTATAGGCAGTTGCATCTCAATTATTTTGTTGTTATACTGTTTCATCCTGCTTTTCCAAGCAATATAGTATTTTCTGGTCACTTCTGTATTTCCAGTTATACTTTATGTGCATGGTAGGATAAGCTCAGTTGACTCGTTTCTGCACTAGTGAGAGTTCAGGTTTGACTTGTTTTGAGCATCCATATTTCTGCTTCTCTTGCTGTCTTTCCTATCTGTACGGCTCTCCTCCAATGTCTCATTTCAAAATAGTTGATTTTTGGCCCTATCTTTCTTCACTGTGTTTCCTTTTCCCATATACAGTCGTATGGTTTTGACCTTGATTTCCTATGACGCTCTTTGCTACCCCCAATGTCTCCCCTTTTTATTATTTCACAAAGGGAAAGAGGCATCTTTTGCAAAACATTCATACAACATGTCCTTGGAGCTTCTGGCTTGCTACAGCTTTCTTCCTCAGTTTGACTAACTCGAGTCAAGGTTTTGGAAATTGGAACATCGCTTTCTGGTCTACATTCTGCAGAGCAGGCCTTACATCAGTTTACCTGAGAGATCAAAGAGTGTGTATGTTTCCCTCCTGTAAGCATTGTACCTACTCACACCTTTATTTCGCCATTTCATTCAACATTTCAACAAAATTGGGCACAGAGGGACTACATCCACATCACAGCTGTTCTTGCTGCTGTCTGTTCCCAATAACCATAATACAGATCATGTGATCATCTTTTGGAATCCTGTAGCACTCGGGAATTCTACACAAGGGATGTTTCTGTTGGAATTTGTGTATAGTATATCCATATTTAAACCTGTAGAGTAGAACATCCTTGAAAGCTGGCACCAGTGTTGTCAACATCCATGCTGCCCTTTGCTATATAAAACATGGCATCCATTTCCCTCCTGGCAATGCTGACACAATATTGTGCAGCAGTATCGGGCCATTTCCTCGATTTCTGAATCACAACTACAGAACCACAGTATCCCACAAATATAAACCAGAGGGTTTTTTTAAAGAACTTGATCATGCTAAAGACAATGCCTCTTGATGAAGAAGTAGAGACCATATGCCCAGGTCCATTGCTCATTTTTATATACATTTTTATACACACTGCCCCTTTGTGCAACTGAAATTTATATTTCAAACCATGTTTCCTTTAAAACAAGGTATGTGTAAAATATACATCTCAGCAGAATTGATATCCCAGAAATACAAATGTGTTTTAGAACAAGGTGCTCTGCTATAAAGTCAAAATACTCCAGAATACAATCTTTGCCTCCACTGTAATCAAATTTGGCAGTGCTACCACACTACAGACATCTCATTCACTGTTATACTCTGCAGAGCAGAAGCTGCAGACTTCCAGGGGAACATTTTCTTACCAGACTCTAAATCTTTGAGATTGTGCTTTGGAGTAACAATTTATAAACCTGTACTCTCCAACATAAATGATTAATGACTAAGGTCACATACTGCAAATGTTCAAAACAAGGATTTTTCCTCAGACAAATCTTATCAATTGATTTAAAAAGCATACAATGTAACCCTATACAGTGGTACCTCTACTTACGAGTAGCTCTACTTACGAGCAATTTGATTTAAGAATGGAAAACCATTGGCGTTTTAACTGCTGCCTTACAAATTTTAGATGTGGTCTACTATACTCACAATTTTTTTATTTTAAAAAACTTTTTATTTATTTATTTATTTATTTATTGTTTAGATATGGCTGCTCTATTTATGAGTTTTTCGACTTATGAGCATGCATTTGGAATGGATTACACTCTTAAGTAGAGGTACTACTGTATTCTGTCTCCTGCAAATGATTATCTGGAACCATGGATGTAATTTATATGAATCTGCAGAAGCACAGATGCACTGCAAACCATTTTGGAGTTACAGATTTTAATACTACAACATGCAACTAAAACCAATCACCTTAATTAACCTAGAGGCTACAAGTGTTGAATGGCCACAGTATTCATCAATGAGAAATTATAATACCATTGGTACATAATATTACCTGATGTTGCAGAAGACTGTTCAACTATTCCAACCTTTACCACCTGAAGAAAGAAAAATAAACTTATTTTATACAGAATTACTAGCCCTGACACAAAAGTAAGAAAGTTGTTCTCAGCCAAGACATGGCTTCAGAAATCCTCAAAAAGCAATTTATGCTTTTTAAGGGTTCTTTTAGGCAGGTGTTCAAATAGACATAGAAGTAGTGCACAGGGGAAAATAAATTTACTGCATTTTGTTTACTTTATTGTATGAATTATTTGTGTTTATTTTGCACCATATTGTACTCACTAATTGTTGCTACCTGCCCAGAGTGGACTCGCTGCCAATGGGTGGTAGAAAAAATCCAATAAATAAATAAATAAATAAATGTCTGCTAATTGCTTTAGTAACCAGATGAGTTTTCTGTTTTCTTGTCTGAACTGAAGTAGGGAAATGGATATAGTACAGTGCCGCACAGGAAGAGTAGCCAACTTCTCTCAAGGTCAGACATGGTTAAATGTGATTCCTCCTCTCTATCCACATGTGTGCATTGTGGTGCCAGGCACTGCTAAGTTAGGGTTTCAGGCAGAGAATCTTCAGATGTCTTCATTCTCACAAAGTAACCTAATCAAATTTCATTGACTGTGAAGCTTCATAAGATCACAATAATTGCATAGCCTGTGATCAATAAACGAAAAAAGATGCCCTTCGAAAACATGTTTAAAAGGTGCTAGTGTAGCAGAAGCAGATGGTGAAGATGACAACCGCAGATAAGGACAAAAAGCAAAATGTTGGAAGGTGTGGCTTAATGTATTTCTCATCGCTGATAAAAGCACTTTTATGTCAAAAGCATCTGAGCTGAAAATCTGTCGGAAATCTAAAGGTAGATAATGAAAAGAACCTTTTTCCTCACTCTTTTCATCTCCTGAATCTGGAATATCAGGAGTTGCACATTTCTCATCAGGCACTCTTCTCATCTTATGCTGAACTGCAAACCACTCATTTATTATTATTTTGTTCCCAAATGTGATTCAAAATTAGTGAAACGGGATGATAGGGGCTCAGATACTTGGCTGCTTTGTTTTGATCCAAGAAGTCCAGAGAGAAAGAAAGCAACTTTCATTTTCTACTTCAAGTCCACCAACTGCTGACCAAATACAGCAGCCACCCACCAGTTTTTCTACAGTTCATGATTAGATGGCAAGTGAGGACTATGTCCTCAACATAAGAAATTTTAAAACCCTAGGAAACAAAGAGGCACCAAAAGCTTTTGTTTAGCATTTATAAAAATAAAGGGGGAAATCAGTAGTTTAAAAGCTGGTTTTCTAGCAAGCTCAATTTCTTTCAAGCCGTCACCAAGTGGGAATGAAAACCAGGAAAATCAGATTGTGTCAACGTAACCTGAGTCCAATACGTCTTGCGAATGCCTGAGTTCCTGAGTTATGTGCCGAGACAAAGCTAAAACTCAGATCCTTTTATTTCAATTATTCACAAGCAATTATCAGCCTACTTCCTGTGCTTTGTTTTGCTTTAGTGTACAGCAACAAATAGGAACATGATTAATTCTCTATGCAGCATTCTAATTGTCTAGAAAAAGATTTACGGTAATAAAGTTAATGGTTTATTTTTGGGTTGGTAATTCCTATTATTTCTTCATGAGTTTTTAGCCGGAACTGGACTGCTTTGAGACTTGACAACAATATAGAGTAGCACCCCCGTATCCACTGATCCACCATCCACGGATTCAGTTATCCACGGCTGGCAATCAGCAGGGTGGGGTGCAGTGCTGATGGTCATTCATGCTTTCCAGGTTGCGGACCGGGAACAGAGATCCCTCTTGGCAGCGGCAGCAGCAGCAGCAGAAGCAGCAGCCATGGTGGTGGGCGGCAAAACTGCCTTCTTGCTTGCTTGCCTGCCTGCCTTGCTAGCTAGCTGCCCTACCTCCTTCCTTCCTCTCCCAGGGGTGCCTCTCTCAATAACTTGGAACCCCAGCACCCTGCTCGTCTCAGGCCGCTGACTTCACTCAATCTTGCCCCTTTGGCCCCCAGCTCCTGCCGGGCACTCCCTCCCTCACTACCGGCTCTCTCCTGCCAGCAACAACCGAAAGACAAGAGGGCAGGTGGGGTTCGTACCTGGGTGGGAGAGAGCAGATAGCCAAGACAGAGCGAGCGAGTGAGAACCAGGCAGGTGCTGGGGGCTGAAGGGGAAAGACCAAGCACAGTTGGCAGCCTGGGCCAGGCAAAGCGCCGGGGCTCCTGGTTATTGTGAGAGGCACCGCTGGGAGGGGAAGGGAGAGGACAGAGAGGTGAGGAGGGGTAGAGCTGCTAGCAAGGAAGGCAGGCAGGCAAGCAAGAGGGCACGGGCATCGAGGAAGAGTGAGTGAGTTTTGCTGCCCACCACAGTGGCTACTGCTTCTGCTTCTGCTGCCACTGCCAAGGGAGATCTCTGTGCCTCCCTGTGAAGGCACACTGCTGCATCCCCTGATCCCCTGCCCAGGAAGCTCAAACAGCTGGGGGCGCCCCTGTGGCATTTACCCTCTTCACAGTTAAATGTGTTTCTGCAGGAGGGCATAAAGGGTTAGTGCTGTGCACCAATGAGGGGATGTGGAGGTGGAGCCCACGTGTTTAAAAGGCTCAGCATGAGGGTCGTGAGAGTTAGAAGGAGAAGAGATAAGGAAGATGAGTTAAAGATTAGAGAGAGTCAGATGTAAGATATGAGGCAGATGAGAGAGGTTTGACAATAGTAAAAGGACAGAATTTGAGTGTATCTGTTTGGAGGAACTTTCAATTAAGGGCATGCAAGAAAACCTGAAACTGAAACGGCTTGTTGTATTCAATAAATGTTATTTTATTTTATTAACATTACAACTTGACTGGGACTCGGTTATTTCAACTGTGTAACCCTGAATGGTGGCAGCGAGAGTGAAAAGAAGGTGTCTACAGGCCAATGGCCTCTGTATAGGTAACGCTTCAATCCCTGACCGTTCAAGCTTACCGGGAGGTGCAGCAATGTGCCTTCACATCACCCGGTCCACTGTGCTGCCCGGTGGGGTGGGGTGGGGTGTCCAGGGCAAATGCTTTTGACTCTGGCACCCTATCACTGCATCACCCTTGGATATGAGCATTTGTTCTTATCCACGGATTTCGGTATCTGTAGGGCGACCCGGAACCTATCCCCCACGGATGCGGGGATCCTAATGTATGTACAAAGGATCCTAAACTTCCTGCAACAGAGTCTTATTGTACAGTGGTACCTCGGATAATGACGGTAAATCATTCTCCGAGGTTACTCGTCATCCGAATCTCGTCATTATCCGAAATGTGGTTTCCCATAGGAATTAATGGGAAACCTATTAATCCATTCTGGAGCCTAGGAAAAAAGCACAGCCACCTGGTTTTTTGCTTAAAACTCTTTATAAAGTGCACTTTAAAGGTACAGATACAATGCCACCCGAGATAACTCTTTTTTACTGATGCATGCTGGAAATTCGTTATCCGAGGCAGTCCGTAGGGAAAATTCGTTATCCGAGGCACCCCATAGGAAAATTTGTTATGTGAGGCAGCCCATAGAGAAAATTCGTTATCCGAGGCAGATCTATACCTAGAATTGTGATTCGTTATCTGAGGCAGCCCATAGGGAAAATTCATTATCAGAGGCAGTCCTATACCTGGAAATTTGCAGTTGTTATCCGAAAAATTCGTTATCTGGGGCAGTCGTTATCCGAGGTACCACGGTAGCTTGTATTATGTGAGCTAATTTTACTGGTGTTAAATGCAAGTGATACAAAGGCTTAATGTTTTCTCTTATGCTTGCTGAAATTTACCAAAATAGCTTCTGTTACTAGATTTTGTTACAAGTCCCTATGGAGATGCTCCATCACAGATCATGTTTCCAAACAACTTTAACCCCAGTGATGATGAAATCATTTATTTCAAGAATTATTTTGTATTGTACAGATGCTTTATTTGTTGAAGTGGCTGAATGTTTTCCAAGTTCTCCAGGAAGTGTTCTTGACTGCAAATGAATAGTAAATAGCATGCAATCCATAGCTATAAACCATGGGTCTCAAACTTCAACCCCCACTGTTATATTCATAAAAGGAACAGAAGTATTGAGGTAATAAAATTATCCATATTTATTAAAAAAAAGAATTACTCACACCAACAAAAGGGATAAACTTCTGCGCTGATTCTTCATCGGGGCTAGAAAGATCAGAAAGTCACCATCATTTATTCCAAATGCAAGAATCAAATAATTATCTTAAATTTATTTTAAACATGCAGTGGTAGCTAAAAACATGTGAGCATGTTTTACCTGTCCTTAACGTTCCTCTACTACAAAACCATGCAGAATGGAAATTACTGAGTACACACATGCATGCATGCACACACAAGGATGGATACATGCATGCACCCCCATAGCAGGCTTTCTCATCATTGATCCCTGTGTTTCTAGAAAGAAATGATTTAACACAACAAATACTGCATTCAAATAACTTCCTATTCCAAAAGGTGACTAACAGTGTCTTTATGACTCCCCATCAGGGAAGCTCTTCTTGCAAGTCCTCACTTATAAATGTGTTTTTCATTCTTTTCAATTAACTCAAGAAGACAGCTGTTGCCATGATTCTGGAACACTTTGGCATTTAAAAGATCACAATTGTTCATCACAAAAAATTCCTTCCATCCACAGCTTAGAAACTGTCTGCCAGAACCAATATGGGGTTCATGATTTCTGAGCCCACACTGAACAAAATATTACCTATTGCCTGCTTGCTACTTTTAATATTGAGAACATGAACATGATGTCTCAAGGAAAGCCCAATGGCAGTTTAAAGCATTAAAAATGCCAAGACCGTGACCATCTCTTTAAATGATGGGCATTCTGACAGTGTAAGGGGGTTCCAAGATGTTTTGAGGAATAAGGAATATAGGGTGGGTCCATGCTATCTAGAATTCTATATTCTCCCTTATGAGCCTGTCCAATTAGGCAGACCTTCTCAGATCACTATGTTTTGAAATCATGTCTGGTGGGACTATGACTGGCTACTCCCAAAATAAAGAAGTCCCTTTCAAGTCACACTAGAAAATATTCAGTTCTAAAAGTATGTGTCATTTTCGCATGTGGTGAGCCTGCTAGTTCTGTCCTCTTTGACATTTTTTAAAATCATACAAGTAAGATGTAATGGAACAAGGTTATTCAGGGTTAATGCCCTAGAACTTTTTGGAGTATCTGGAATTATAAAAACATTACTGGTGTTATATAACACATATAGGTTTTAACCAAAAACAGTATGTTTTCTACTCCTAATATTGCCGTTTTGTAGCTCTGGTGATGTTTTCTGAGATTTGCAACTGTTTGTGATACTATGTGACATTTTTGACATTGTTCCCAAAGCCTCATAGTCTACAGGGACCACTGAAGTCTGTTTCATCGACTTTCAAGTCTCCATATTTTATTAGTTCTTCCAACTCTTCACTTCAACTCTAACATCCCCTGGAACGATACTGTCAATGATTCAGAACTTTCTTCATTCTATTACTACTGTGTTCAGGGTGTGTATCAGTTTGGATCCAAAAATCTCACCAAAAAAGGCTACTTACCTGAACTTTAGTTCTTTGAGTGGCCATTCTGTAATTCCACACAATAGGTTAATGCACCACGTGCAGTACCTTCTCGGAACCTTCTAGCAAAGCCTAACAAGGACCTCCTACCGCTATATAATACATAGCGCCGCCCATCTTACCTCAGTTCCCAATTAATCCACTGCCATCTACAGAAAATGACAAAACTGACATGACGGATCGAGGGGAAGAATGGGCGGGTTTGTGTGGAATCACAGAATGACCACTCAAAGAACTAATGTTCAGGTAAGTAACCTTTGTTTCTTCTTTGTGGCCTTCTGTGATTGCATTCAATGGGTGAGTAACAAGCTGACTTACTAGAGGTGGGCCATCACGGCAGGGTGGAGGTGAGCACAGAATGGCCAAATGCAGAATCTGCACGAGCCCGAACATCAAGGTGGTAGTGAGTGGCAAAGGTCAGTGAAGAAGACCATGTGGCAGCCTTGCAGATTTCAGGTATGGAAACCCCTTTAAGAAAAGCTGTAAAAGTAGACATTGAACATGTCAACTAGGTCTAAATTGTGGGTGGCAGATGGTGCTTAGCTAGGTCACAAGCCAGTTTGATGGTAGATACAATGGGGTTGGATATAGTTTGAGAAGTGTCCGGGAGTCCAGCTTTAGTGCCATAGGTACAGACAAAGAGGTGCTTAGATGTTCTGTAGGGTGCCATCCAAGCTAAGAAGTACGAGAACCACGCTCTTAACATTCAAAGTATGGAGAGAACGTTCTAAATTCGTAGTTGGGGATGTTTAAAAAAGTAGGTAATATCAAAGGTTGACTAAGATGAAAAAAAGAAACAACCTTAGGCAAGTAGGTGATATCCGGAGACCAGGTAACTTTGTTAGGGTGGAACTGCAGGTATGGAGGGTCCATCCTCAAAGCAGCTAATTCACTGTTTATTCTAGCTGAGGTAATAGCTACTAAGAAAGCAATTTTTAGGATCAGAGGTTCAAAAGCTGTCGGAGAACTGTTTGGAGAGACCATTGAGGTAGTGGAGGTTTAGGTTGAGGTTGGATTTTGTAGACCATTGAGAAAAGCTTCTACAGCATGGTGCCAAAACAGTAGCACAGCTGATAACCCTGGTGGTTCGTGTGCAACAATTGCTGCCACATAAATCTTCAGAGTGGAAAGTAAAGGATGCTTAGCACCAAGATAATGCAGGAATGCTACAACAGCATTTAATGAGGTTGGTAGGAATGAATAGCCTTTTGCAACTGCAAATGCTTTGAAAACATTAAATTTGTAGGTATACAAGGACCTAGTGGAATGCTTTCTAGCAGCCTGAATTATTTGTTGAATGGAGGGGAAATCCTCTATGATGTCAAGTGGAGTGTGGACCGATCAGATGACATACCCTGGTGTTGGGTAAGGTGAGAATGTCAATTTTGTCCAGTAGATGGATGTATTGAATCAACATGGCTCGAAGGCTGGGGACCATGGCTGTCAGGGCCACCAGGGAGCAATGAGGATTGCATTGGCTCGGTCGTGTTGTAACTTGACTGAGTAAAAGAGAGGTTGGAGGAAATATGTATAGGAGATGGCCGGGCCAAGGAAATAGGAAGGCATCTCCTAGGGCAGGCATGTCCAAACTTCAGCCCTCCAGATATTTTGGACCACAACTCCACAGTCCTTTGTCATTGGCAATAGGCTTGGAATTCTGGGAGTTGTGGTACAAAACATCAGGAGGGCTGAAGTTTGGACATGCCTGTCCTAGGGAGTTCTTCCCTCCGCCTGCCCTGGTGCAGAAGAGGGAACATTTGGTGCTTAGTGGAGAGGCAAAAATGTCTATCTCTGGTGTCCCCCAATGGTTGCAAAGGTCATGAAAGACTATCCAGTGAAGCGACCACTAGTGATTATTGTATTGGCATCTGCTAAGGACATCAGCAGCCAAGCTGTCCTCTGTCGAAATGTGAATCACAACTGGGGACACCAGGTAATCGAGGCACCACTTCCACAGGCGAAGTGTTAGATCAAGGAGTTGGGGTGAGCATGATCTGCCTTGTTTGTTTATGTAGTACATGACTGTTGTATTGTCCATAGTGAGGACATATTTTCCCTCTATCAGTGGTTGAAAGGCCTTGAATGCTTTTATGTCTGCTAACATCTCCAGTTGATTGAAGTGTAATGGTCTTTATTTTTTGGACCATAGGGTGTGAATTTTCCACTGACTGAAGTGGACTGGCATCCGTTATAACTTGCATGGTGTCTGTAACAATGAACCAATCGTTTTTCTTCAAAAGGGGAATAACTGTGTCCGGGGAGGTTGTGCAGAAATGTTTTGAGAAAATAAATCCGTTGAGATCTTGAAGATCCAAAATGGGGTGAAGAACCCTAACCTTTTTTTTTTGGGGGGGGGGAGAGTGTAAAATAATGAGAGTACAAGCCAGATAATGTCTCTGTCAGCGGGACTAGTTCTATAGCATCTATCTCTAATAGTGAATGAATTTTCTCTTGTAGAGGTATAGAGGGTGTAGTGAGGCATATTACACCTCCAGGAGGAAGAGAATCGAACTCTGTAGCATAACCAGTTGCAACGATGGTAAGAACCAATCGGTCTGAAGTAATGGATAAGAAGTAAGGATAAGATGTGAAGGACTAAAGCTTACAGCTCAGAAAGTCAAGTTTCCTTCCTTTTTTATTGGAAGGGGCAGTGGCAGATCTATTGCGAGCTCTATTCTGTGTGGCATCCACAATGAACGAATTTGGGAGCGGACATTTCTGCAAGAATATTGTAGAATCTCCATGGGTCTTATACAAATTGTTAACTCTACATGGCATTTGCTGGGCAGTAAAGGGTTTTTCCCAAGACTCCTTAACAAGGCAGAGCAGTGGTTTAATGAAGGCAAGCCTCAGAGGAAGTGCTTGGTCCAAGGAGATATCATCAAATACTCTGTCATCATCATCTATAGGTGGCTGTACCACTGCGAGATTAAGAACTTTTACAATCTTGGCAATCATCAAGGAGCATGCCTTATAGTCTTCTGATGGCGAGAGAGGGTGTTCATCAGCCACATCAGAGCAAGCAGCAAATGGATGAACAGGTGAGGCAGTATGCTGTGAACACTGAGACTCACCCAACTTACAAAAAGAGTCATTAATGTCCTCTGGCTGTGTGATGCTAATGTCCGAAGAGAGAGTGGACCCTGGATGCTGGGACCTGCTTAGATCACTGTGAGGGAAGTGATGTAGCCAGAAGCAAAGATTGCTTATGAGCAGACTTGTCATGATGCTTCTGTGAGCCAGAAGCAACTTGATTGTGTTGCTTTTTGCAAAGCACAGTGCAGAGATCTTAGAAGGCTGCACTCAGAATCGAGGTGGAGAAGGAGTTTCTGAGTCACACCTTTTTTTTTGATTACAACTTTTTTTGCTTACAACGTTGAGGTGGTGAAGACAATTCAGAATCATAGTAACGATCTCGACGTCGAGATCGAGGTGGAGAGGAGTCAGAGGAAGAAGAATAGGCATATTGATATTACTTAGACCTGCATGACAGCAGCTCCACATATTATGGTTTGACGTAAATAACCCTTTCAGATTCATAGCGGGAGCATCTCAAAGGTCGACATCAACCGTGCTTTGGTATCAAGAAATCGATCTTGACCCACAGTGTGTCTGCACTTTCACTTTCTTGGAGGTGTGGAAACAGAAGAGTTGGATGATTAATGTTGGCGGTGTCATCGAGCTCGATGAGGCTTGGGATGCTTTGCTTTCACAGGGAGCTCTCCATCGGAAGAGCTCGGAGTCAAGGGCCATTGGCGTTTTTTGGAGGCCCAACCGTGGAATGGAGTGGAGTTGGAGCTTTAGTAGGAGCGGCCTGGAATCCGGGCTCAAAGGGCTCTGGAGAATTGTCCGTAACTCAGTGGAAGTGTCTCCCCAAGTGATCGAATGAGTCGATCTTGGAGACAGAAGAGCCGTGTGTTATCATGAGAGGCTCCATCCTCGTTAGAGGGAGAGTCAATGACTACCAGATCCCTGGCATTGAGGTCGGTAGACTTTGGGTTCAATCTCGAGTGAGACTCTTCCGATTTCAAAGCTGCAGTCAGTGTCAAAGCATGGTGCTTTTGTTTTTTGTCGGTTTTCGAGGTCGATTTTGGCTTAGAAGCTGGTCTGGACTTAGTCTTTTGTGCCGGCAGTACCGATGCTGTCGTCGATGTCTGAGAAAATGTCAGACTAGCCTGTTGGGCTGTAGAGATCAGTGTTAATGTTGCGTCCATATTCTGACTCAGCGATTTTTCCCAAACGTGGGAATGGAGCCTTTGTAGACTACTCTAAACGCGGTTTTGTGAACTTTTTACATTGTTCACAGGAGGTGTGAAGCTGTCCCTCTGTGAGGGGGAAAAGGCAGAGAGTAACCGTCTGAGAATGGTATCTCATTTCCACAAGAGGAACAGTGCTTGAAGAGCACTGTGGAGGCCATACGAAGGCGGGAAAACTCTTGGAGAAGAGGGAGTAAAGGGAAGGGGGAGGTGGGACAGGGAGGTCCCTTCCAAATAAAATATAAGTTTAGTTAGAAGAAAAATAATAATAATAAATAATAAAACATATTTCTTATCTTTTTAAGGAAAAACAGAAGTACAAGCAGAAGGAGCAGGATATGTTACTACAGCAGCGCAAAAGAAGGAACTGAGATAAGATGGACAGAGCTATGGATTATATAGGGAGTGGGAGGTCCTTGTTAGACTTTGCTAGAAGGTTTGGCAATATTACTGCACGTGGTGCATTAACCCATTGTGTGCAATCACAGGAAACCACAAAGAAAAATCCTGACTTCATCATTTTTGGACACTTTTTCTGCCTGATGCTCCCATGAGTACCTGGAGCCTGGCAAGTTTATTTTGTGTGTGCAAGATGTTATCTGCTTCTAGCATTCCAAGGTATTTATAATTTTAATCATTTGATAGTGATTTTATATCATCAATTTTAACTCTATTCCATCTAATTTTTTTATCTTTCCACACTGCACAGACAGAGCTGCACACTTGTCAACTTCAAATTTCATTTGAATATCTTCACTAAATATTCACACTGTTTTTAGCAGTGATTCTGTCTAACTTTTTGCATTTAATTTTCGGCCACACATTATTGATTTCTCCTGCTTGCTCAGAAATATGGTGGGTCAATCCAGGTGTATTTATAGTTACTGACATGGGGATGAATTAGATGTTAAACAGCAGTGGTGATAAAGAATCCCCTTGGAATAGTCCTCGTTTAATACCAACTTTCCCAATTTCTCCATCATAGGCCATTAAGACTTTTTCTTCTGAATATTTTCATTAATCTTAAAATATTTTAGGCAGGTGTTAATCAACCTGCCTAATTAAATCATCTCCATCTCCTTCTCCTTATCAATCGGGGTGTATGAAATCCAAAATAGGGTCAAAACAACCAAGATTGCCACTATATTTTTCAATGTTAAATCTGAAGTTCATCAAAGCAGGAATGTAGTACAATATTATTCATTCATTTATATTTTAACCTTTTAAATTGCCCATCTGACCAAAGGTCGCTCTGGGCAGCATATATCAATAACAGCCATGTAACTCACTTAGCATAGTAACTCACACTAGAGTAGGCTCACTGAATCAATTGGGTGAATCAACTCCTCCATAAGTTGCATTGATTCAAATGAGCAGAGTAAGTCAGAAATAGAGTAGACTCATTAGAATCAATGGATGGCAGAATTGATTCACTAAATGCTATTGGTTCACTCGGCCTGCAGTAGTGCAATTTCTTATGCTAAGCAACAGGATTCTGGCCAAACTGTGTGAATAACCTTGAATAGTTGAGAGTGCTATAAAAATGTTAAGTGTACAGTAATCCCCACCTATCATGGAAGTTAGGGACCTGACCCAACCTGCAATAATGGAAAATCTGCGACATGCAGATGGTGGGTCAGGTTGGGGGGGGGCTATATGCGGCCCCCTACACTTACCTGAGGACTGGCGCTGCCCCGAACTGCCTGTCGGAGACGGCAGAAATGGTTTCTGGTGATCCGACAGTGACTTCCGGTTCTCTGGAAACCACTTCTGAGGCCTCTGACAGGCCAGGAAAGCCTGTCGGAGGCCTGAGAAGTGGTTTCCAGCGATCCAGAAGTCACTTCTGGTTTTTCGGACGTCACTTCTGGTTCATCAGAAACCACTCCTGGGGCTTCTGACAGGCCCAGGAACCCCATCGGAGACCCACTCGGGCAGCACCAGGCCTGGGGTAAGTGTAAGAGGCCTCAAACAGGCCCAAGCAGCTTGCTCCAGGGGGCCTTGCATTTCATGTACTGTGGTCCCGCATATACTGTACCAGGATCACAGTATATGAACCGCAAAATGTTGGGGGACGACTGTATTCCCAAAATAAAAAAATAAATAATGACAGGGATCTAGACAAAAAAGCATTACATTTTACACAACACAGTAAATCTTACTCATTTTATATAACATTTACTAGTATATTTCAACCTTGTCTTTTTCCTCTGCTCAGTCTAGTTAATATATATGGCTCTCCCTCTCCTCACAAAAGCCCTGTCTTGATAGGTTAGTCTGAATGAGTGTGTTTGACTCAATGTCATTCAATAAGTTTCAATCCAAGTCATAAATGAAGACAGGTCTCCTGAATCCTAGACCAGCACTCAAACCACTATATCACACTGGTTCTCAATTCTGGCCCAGTTTCACTTCAAAACAACCCCCACTACTATGGGGGGGGGGACTATCAAGAAGCACTTTTGCTCTGTGCTGAGTAATTTCAAAAGAACAGGGGCATGTAATGTTTCCATAATAAGGGGGCAGTGAGACTTCTGATGAAATCAAACCAGAGGAGACCTTCCAGACAAATGCCAAGTAATAAGCTTTAAAACAAAATCTGTTAACTGCCACAAATTCATGGATTTTTTTAAATCCCTGCAGAAGGCAACCATTATTTTGAAACATAATAAATATATTACAAAAGTATAGAACTCGATAGCCATTTACTGCATGTATATGCCGCCTCCCAAGAAGAAACAGACAACTACATTATTTTATGAATTTAACAAGCTGTTAGTTCACTCAATTTTTTTGACTGGAACATTTAAAGTCACTTTTGGAGTGATAGGACATGACCATACTAAATCATTCAAGAAGAATACTACACAACTGATGTAGTGGGTGTTGCCAAAACAGGCAACAATCAAAAGGGTGGGAAGAAAGTGTGATTTGTCAGTGAAGTCAGCAATTAAGTTTTAAGAATAATACATTACACTTTATCAGAAGCTGAAAGGAACTGAAAAAAGAAAGCACAGGGAGACAGCTATGTGGGTTCTACGAAGGTTCACTTCAGAGGTATCCAATGCTACAAAAGATTTCTGAGACTCCCCCTATCCTCCAACACCTCCGATCAGCGATTGTTTCCAGGAACACAAAATGGAACTTCCATATCAATTCACCTCACAAGCACTGCATGCATTGTTTGTTTTTAGGCACTGCCAGCAATGCAGAAGGGAGGGAAGAAAGGAGAGACCAGAGTCAGCTCAAAGTAAATTAATTGCCAGGGGGGGGAAGCTGAAAAGAGCTCACTTTCGCTAATAATATAAAGGCGTATAAAGATGTTTCAGTTTTTCAAAACCTCAGATCAGCAGGGCTTAAAGCTGGAACAATAAACAATTTTGAAAACATGTCATCAAGTTATAGCTCCCTTCACAGCTCAAGAGCCCTGGAGCCTTTGGCTCTGTAAAAAGGCAGAAAAGCTCCAAGTATAGAGCAACGTCAAAACGGATTAGTTCATATATGGCGGTTTATTTCAGGCAGTATGCAAAGTCCATTAGGGTCATTCTTAACACCCTCTACCATCCTCTGAAATGTGTACCTGTGTGCTCCTGTTAACATACATAGTGCAGGAGTACCCCCCCCCCAAAAAAAAATGTCTCTGGGAATGAATTCTCCCTTATTCTGTGCAGCAAGATTAACTCAATGTTTCTTTTGGCTTCTCTTTTTTGTAACATTTCCCTCTGTACAACTTTACGTATTATTTTTTAAATCCTGATATGGGACAAGCAAAACTGTACATAGGACTCCAAATATGCTTGCACAGCAGCTTTATAATAAAGGAATAACATTATTTCTGACCTGGATTGAATTTAGTTGACTAACGTCTAAGGAAGCACTGGATTGCATCTCATAGGTAATTTTCAACATTAGAATTTAGATACAACATAATTATTAAAATATAATATAAACATATACTGGTAGGTCAAAATGCTGCTGAGATTATGCATGCATGGAGGAAGAGTCAAGGAAATTGCTACACCTAGCTATGGCTAACTGAGGAGAGGCCAAGTGCATGTCAAGTGCAAACCTGGAAATGAGACCAACCAAACAACCAGCACCTGACACCTCAACAGTTAAATGTGGCAACTCACCAGATTCCTCTTGTATGCACATAAAATCCCAAAAGATTTGGGCCTAGATTCAGATGGTTTGGAATCTTATGCTCAGGCTCCACTAAAGCAGACATTTATAGGATCCTGTTGTTATTTAGTTATACCTTAGCCCAAACCTGTAAATGGCGTTGAAGGTCAATACGAGCATTATAAACTAGGCAGGAAAACCAGTGCAGTCACCAAAGCATAGGTGTAATATCTCATTGATCAGTCCCAGTTAGCAATCCAGCAGCTATCATGTGCATTAAGTGCTGTTTCCAAACAAACTTCAAAGAAAAAAAGACATGTTCCATAATACAATAGTCTACTTTGGACTTCACTCAGTTATTTGCCTTATGTAGTCTATCACTCTGGCCAGGGATTTGGCAGTTTCAATGTTAGTCCTGAATATGTCTGTTACAACTGAACTTAATGAAAAGGAGAAGTAGAGATGTCTGGCATACTTATACTGAAGTCATTCTTTGCAAATGATCTCACTCAGCACATCATGTAGGCATTAAGTAACAAGATGTTAAGGAGAATATGAATAATCATAAATACCAGCAAGTAGAGCATTTGGCATTTTTTCAACATCTGTAGACAATAGCTACAGTGCATATTAAAGACAATTATGGCTGATTCAGGCTGATATTATGGTATTTCTGACACTGTTTTGTTTTGTTTTAATGTTCTCTGCAACCCAACAGCATTTGGCAAAATCTTCCATTGATCTGAAAAAGGCCCCACAATTTGGAAGCCAAAACCCAGTGAAATCCAGCTTAGTCTGGTTTCCTGCCCCGGCCTGTATAGGACTATACAGGATTGTTCCTCCTGGAAGAAGTAATGGCAGTCTCTATGACTTCCCACAATATGAAGCAGAGGGTATGGCTAGATGTAAAGATCTTATATGGGTTATTATGGAATTTGTAGAGTTAAATATCCAGTCAGCACACATCAAAATGAAAGCACATATTAGTGGTAAAACTGACTGGGGTCTTTCACATAGTTACTTCAGAATCAAACTCTGAAACCAATGAAAAGGCCTACAGACACCTGGTTTTCCCCCCTTTTCTAGAAACAGTATGAGTAGTGGTCTTGCTTCACAGAATGGCTTTATGAAGCATAAACCCTTGAGCCCTTGGACAATGCATTCTGCCTGTTGAAATAATAGTAGCGCCAGAAAGAAAGAAAGAAAGAAAGAAAGAAAGAAAGAAAGAAAGAAAGAAAGAAAGAAAGAAAGAAAGAAAGAAAGAAA
>JAHTLZ010000171.1:1222033-1301671 GCA_023846285.1 Phrynocephalus versicolor | reverse complement strand
CTCCAAACTGGTCTTGACTTGCTCTCCCCATATTTCTGTCCCATAAAGCATTTGAGCCAAACTTTTAGCAACAAAAATATTGAAGTCAGGATTTATTAGCTGGTCTTCTCTGGCATTAAAAAAAGCCTCTTTAGCTGCCCTAAATATATAGCAGGACTGGCAAAATACTTCTGAGCACCTTACATCTAGAAAACCCTCTGAAGGTCATCTGAAAAGTTTCTTGTGTTTTTAATATTATTCTTATTATGAGTTCTAATATATTTGTTTAATGATTTTTTTAAATATAGGTATTGTAATAATTTATTATTTAGGTTTTAAGTTTCTTTAAAATACTATGAACCACCTTGGATCCGTCATGAAAAAGCAGCATGTGCATAGATAAATAAAAGCCTAGAAAACACTGGGAAGGTTTTCTAGAAATAAACTGACAGCCCATAACAATGGTTAATTTTTGTTAAGCCAGCATGAATCTTCATAACTTTTCTAAGGTGCTGTAATAGAATTGGTCACCAGAGTTTTTTCCTTAGAACTGTAAAAATGTATTTATTTATTTTTTGATTACAAATCCCTGAATTCCTTGGTGGCATGGGACAAATAAAAATCTACACACTTCTAATTTCCCTCTATTTTTTCTGATCTGTTAATACAGACATTACAACACATTAACAGCACATAATGGAACAAATTACTTGCACAGTCGGAGCAACAATAATCACAACCTGCATGCTAATGGAACAAGTTCATGTAACATTTCAAGCTGTGACCTGAGCTTTCAAGGAATAATGGAAAAAACCAGGACGTGTATAGAATAAGATTAAATAAATAAAAACATAAATAAAAATAGAACTTACTATCTCTGTATTCTGGACACAATGGTGCTAAAAGCTGCCTGAATATCAGCAGACGAACATGTGCAAACTATTGGAAGGGCATGCTTTTGCAAGACATCTGAAAGAAACTGAGAAGGACATACAAGTTGATCATGAAAAAGAGGTTGCTGATAATTACTAGTTTTTTTATATAAATACATATCATAGTTCAGTAAAAATTATTCCAATGACACAAACTGATTCAAGCTCATGCGTAGTAGCTGCCACTCCTTCAGGTTGAGGAAAATGTTGCACCTTATTGGAGTTATCCTTACGTAACACATTAAAATGCACAATCAGCAAAATCCTGTTCACATAACTGTGCACTACATAACCTAGGTGACGTGCTAGAAATATTTAATTTAACGTAATGAAGGGTATCCTACCTGCCTCCTTTTAGATCCTGAGACTAGCTAGGGCTCCCGTTTGCCCTGTGAAAACCTTCGAGAGCCTCAGGACAAAAGGTTGGGGTGCCTTTAAGTAAAACACTGCAGCCCTGGGATCACTGGGGTTCTGTTCTGGACTGGGAGTCAATTGCCATTTTTTGCAAACAACTTGGGAGAAGAATGCAGATCAAGATACGATATGCATATCATTAAATATGCAGATGGGGCCAAACTGAAGCTAATACTTCAGAAGATGGAAGACACATTCAGAATGACCTTGAGAACTTGGAGAATTGGACCAATATAAAGAAAATGACTTTCAACAGGGAAAAATGTAGATTTCCCTTAGGTGATTGATGTACAAATACATAACGGGCAACCCTTGGCTTGTCAGGATCATGTGTGAAAAAGATCTAGAGGAATCACTGAATTACGCATTGAACACAGTCATATGTGTTGGGAAAGTAAAAAAAAACCTCATAATGCAACATTTGGCTGATTCAACATGTGTAACGTGTCCACATGTAGGAAAATAATAGAAATATTATTTTGTAGTGCTTTAATCAGATCAGATTCCATCCACTTCCAACTTAAAGTTTTAAAAGGACAAACAGAAACCTCTCTAGAAGAGGGTAACAAAGACAGTAAAGTGTCTGAAAACCAAGGCCATGAGGAAAAATTGAGGGAGGTATGCATGCCTCTTATGATATCAAATAACTTTGTGTCAATAGTGGAGTCCTTTAAATTTTTAGGTACTATTATATCTCAAGATTTAAAATGGTCATCTAATATTGAAAGTATTATTAAGAAAGCACAACAAAGAATGTTTTTTACTGTGTCAACTTAGGAAGTTCAGATTGCCAAAAGAACTGTTGATTCAATTCTACATAGATGTTATTGAATCTATTATCTGTTCCTCTATAACTGTCTGGTTTAGTTTTGCGACTAAGCATGAAAGATATAGACTTCAAAGGATAATTGGAACTGCAGAAAAAAATTATTGCTACTAATTTGCCATCTATTGTAGAATTGTATACCACACCAGCAAAAAAGAGGGTGATGAAAATATATACCGATTCCACACATCCTGGACATAACCTGTTACTTTTCTTCTTCCTTTTAAAATAATAGATTATATTGTATTGTTATACTGTGTTTTTATTGTTGACTATATGATTCTTATATTTTCTTTTATATAGAGAGAGCATATTTTACCAAAACAAATTCTGGGTGTGTCCAACCACACTTGGCCAATAAAAGGATTCTGATTCTGATTCTGGAAACTCAAGGCCTGAGGGTAACAGGGCAGCCGTGCCTAGATATCTAACTGTGACACAGGCAGCCAAGCAAGCTTGCTTTCTGTCGGTCCAATGGATTCAAGTTCCAAGACAGATAATTTCAAACTAAGCATTGAGAAGAATGTTTTGATGGCAAGAGTTGCTTGAAAATAGAATGGTCTGACTCAGAAAGTAGTAGAATCTCCTTCACTGTATGTTTTTAGGAGATATCCTGTACTGTCTTAATTGTACTGGACTGTATATTATCCTTCATTACTGTAAGCTGCCTTGGGTCCTTTTCCAAGGAGGAAGGTGGGGTAAAAATACTCTAAAATAAATAAATAAATAAATGTATCACTTGTAACATGGAAGAGCTAAACTGAAGACATTGTCTGTGTATGCATTTACAAGCAGCAGATTCAAAGTGAACTCCTATGCAAAGTTACATAGAAGGAAGTAGGCTTAATTCTTAGCTCACCAGCTGTATTATTAATATATTGTAGTGATTACAGAAGAGGCTCGTGGAGTAGTGGTTAAACTGTTGTGCCATAACTATGCTCACAACTAGGCATGGGCATTTCATTTCAGACGTGATCCAGTTGTGAAACAAAATGCAGGAGCCCACCTGGCATTCAGAACCGTTCCGATCCTCCAGAATAAATTCAGCCAATCCCTTACCTTGTGTTGGGCTCACACAGGGTTAAACTCCAACGCAGAATAAGCTTCCAACGTCATCGTTCCTTCTCCCTGGCACTGGCCAATCAGGCAGGGAGGCAGGATGATGCATTTCCCTGCACAGCTCCTGACTGGCCAGCACCAGGGCAAAAGAATGATGACGTCGGATGCTTATTCCTCATTGGAGTTTAACCCTACATGAGCCCAATGCAAGGTAAGGGATTGACTGAATTCATTCCAGAGGGTTGGATCAGTTCTGAACCCCAGGTGGGCTCCTGCATTTCGTTTTGGAACGGGACCAGTTCTGAAACGAAACACCCATGTCTACTCACACCCTGGGTTTCTATGCCAGGTAGCTGGCTTGTGGTTGACTCAGCCTTCTATCCTTTAAAGGCTGGTAGCTCACCCGGGGGGGGGGGGATGTGTAGGCTACATAAATATATTCCAGAGTACTTTAAGCACTATATATAAGCAGAACACTTTTTTCTTGATTACACTGCAATAAAATGTAGGGCAAATTTATAAAACAAGCCAAGCACTCTGACTTCTTGTGCTCAAGCGCCTAAAAGCAGCATGCAGTTCTATGATGCACAACTGTAGCAAAAGCAGCTGAAACAAACCAGACAACTCCATTCAAATGTTTCCATTGGCAACCAGCAGGATCTTTTAATTGTTTTTTCCCTCCCCACAAAGCAAAGAAAGAACTCAGGGGTTGTCCTTTGCTTCCCTCTCCGGTTTGCTGGAAGAGAACAAACCTGAAAACAGAAGCTGCTGGCTATCAGACCACATAATTCACTACTAGGAGGGTATGCTCAGGGAAGAAGATGAATATATTTGGATCCCTGTAAATACAGCCTTGTAGTTTTTCAGAGAGATGCTTGAGAAGCATGAGATGGACAAAGGAAAGAACAGATAACTCCCCATAGGAACTTCATGCTTCATACAGCTTTGTACAAAATGTGACACCACAGGTGCTGCAGTGGCTCATCCCCTACACCTCAGGCTGGTTGGGCCTCTGACTAGTCTCCAGGCACCACTTAAGTCCTTCTGCATCGGCACTCCAATCCAGGCAGGAGCACCCGTGATGCCACACTTGGTGTCTTCTACAGTGCTGTATGAAGTGCCCACGTCTACTCCCAAACTGTGTCAATTTCCAACCCACCAACTCTTTGTCTTACTGGCTGGGGCATCCATAGAGTTACTCTATTATATCCAAAAGGATATAATATCAACCAGGGGTTGATAAGAAGTGATTAAAAGGAAGTAGTATGCAAAAGAGGTCTTCTCAATAATCATTCCCAAGCTATGGAACTCCCTTCCATGAGAGTACAGGCTGGCAATATAATATTACAAATTAATAGCTTTATGTCTTACAGGCAATTACAAAAAGAGGGAACATCAAAGTGTGAAATCCCTTCCTTACCACGAGAAACTTTCTATAGCAGGGGCAACAGGGGATTGATAACAATGTGCAGAAACCTTCTGTGAAATACCATATGCACAAGGGAAAGCTGCTTAAGCAGTTTTTGCAATTTTCTGGTTGTTTATTGCATGCTCCAGTATGCATTGAGTGCATGAGCCAGGTGCCTCTGAATAGAAGACAGAGAGTAGAACAATCAAGCAGTCCAACTACCTAATTTCAGATGTATCCTGTGCAGACCCAATAGGAATCTGGCCATTGCTTTTCAGGCTGATAGGCGTCCGGCCACTCATGCTGCAATCCAAGGTAATCATATTGTGATAGCATGGGCACTCCTCACCTGTCCTTGCCAGTCAGATGTATTGACTAAAATAATATTTTCTGGTAGCTGGTCATCTGAGATCAAGATGTGATTCAATTGGTCATACACAGTTTTCCTAGGGATCTGCAAAGACAAAACACCAAAAATGAACACATCCGTTTGAGCAATACAGGGAATCAACTGGTTGCAAGTCATCTCCTATGAAACAAATACAAAAAAGAGGATGCCTTGTGGATGATAAAGAGCCATCTCACCTGAAGGTGGTGTCTGGTGTCTGGAGATCGCTCATTGTCCAGGCTGTTGGCCCTTTCATTCTGCTGCTTCACTGGCTGCCTTTCCTTCAGTGATGTGCTTCTACCTCTCCGGCCCACCTGCTTCCCTTCTGGCCTGCTCAGGAAGAATATTGGCACTTTTACCAAGAAAATGAAGACAGCAGTGAAGCTGCTTACTATACCGCAGTGCTCCTGAATACAGCAGGAAGGAGGAAAGGAGCAAGTACCCTGGGCTTCTTTCAAAACATAAATCCACTGCCTCTTATCAATGACTTCAAGGTGATTTACAAAAAAAAAATTAAATGGCAATTTACATGCAAATTAGCCAGCAGCTCAAGTGAGAGTTTAAAATACATGTACTGTACATAAGAATGCAAAAGGGTTTTAATATGCCCATTTATATTTGAAAGAAATCATTGGCCAGTGACATTAAGAAACACGAAGGCAGATATTCCTTGAAATATTTAGGTTGCAAGTTGTTACTTGTTTTGAAACCTAAAGAGCAACCCTTTGAATTGAGCCGAGGACAAAGCTGCTGCACTAACTCCCCAGTGGCTGTCAGCAGCAGAGATAGTTTGCTTCTACTCCCACATTTGACCTCCAGAAGTAACATAACTATATGCAGCAGTGCTATGAATATCAGCTACCACAATCTGCCTGATGTCCTTCTTCTCCCACTCCTAATGAGGCCCTTCATTTCAGGGCCTAGTGAGCGAACAAGCACGTGGGCGAGGGGAAAGGGAGAGAGGGGGTGGGGGTGGGGGTGGGTGAGAACGGATCCCTTTCAGCTCAGGAAAGGAAAGGTGGAGGAACGAGAGAAAAACAGAGAAGCCACAGCTGCTGCTGCTGCTGCTGCCCCAGCTCAACACGAGGCAAAATGGGTCCGTTCTCAGCCACCGCCACCCCACCCCCCAGCTGCCTTTTCCTTCACGTGCCCGTTCGCTCACTCAGCACCTTTCCAGAGTGGCAGCAGTGTGGCTGGGAAAGAAGGAAGGAGAGGGAAGGAGCCGGCCAAGTGAGCAAGCAAGCAGGTGGGCAAGGGGAAAGAGAGAGGGGTGGGGTGGGGTGGGGGGGGTGGCTGAGAAGAGATCCCTTTCAAAGACGAGGGAAGAAAAAAAACACACATCCGAAGTGGAGGCATCCAGACCTGAACCAATATGCAGATGCCGTCACCACTATGGTGCCTGCATATCATGGGTTTTCATTTATTGCGGGTGGCTGAGGAACGTAACTCCCGCGATCAACAGGGGACGACTGTATCTCAGTCTATGGATGTTTCGTTCTTAGCTTACCTATGCCATACCTATTCCTTAGGTTTGATGCAGTTTCTTCTTTAAATAGGTTCTCTACTGGCAATATATTTTCTATGGTATCTTTGGATGTATATCTTAATTTCTTTCTTTTAAAAGGTAGAGTGGAAAAACTGGCAAGTCAACAGGTTAAAAAAGATCTGGGTCAAAACGCTGGAGTCAAAGTTGGATCTCAGCCGCTGTAGAGCTCAATGGTTTAGGTATCTGCCTGGGCTTCTTGAAAGGGGTTGTACTTGATGACCCACACTGTCCTTTCCAGCATTCCAGCTCTAAAATTGCTATTATTTATCATCACATTCTCTCTCATTTTTAGCCCCACTGGGCAGGGCTCTGGCCCTTCATGCACTCAACTCTGCCCCCAGACACATGGAAAGGGCTGAAGAGGAACTCTGTGGGGAGGTAGGCAGAGGCACGCCTGTAGGCATGCACCTTACAGGGAACCTTGTTTATTATGATAACATATCTAGAATGTGTTTTAGCACCATTTTAAACAGAATTTAGTTGCCACAGACAAAAGGCAGGAATCTCCTGTTCCTAGACAAGAGGCAAATGCTAGCTGCAGATGCTTATAGGCAGATTACCTGCTGGAAGAAATTATCAAAGACTCTGTCTTTGTAATTCGGCCACTTGGCGGAAGCCTTTCAGTAAAGATATCCAAAGAAGACATTTGTTCTGTTTCTGCCGTATCTTCTTGTTGCTGCTTCTGTTTAAAAATATTTTAAAAGACATGATAAATACATAAGGATGGGAACTGAGTTTGACTTTTGTCTGCAAGTACACAGACAGGACCCAAAATTATATCCTTAAAAATACTGTAGGGAAGGGCAGTAGCTTTTGGTAGAGCCATTGCCACTTAGTATAGACTGTGCTAGAAGAGGCACTGTGCTGAGCTGATGTAAGGCATCTTTCTATATCCCCTCTCAATGATTCATCCAAGGATGTTCTGTGGTTAAACTAAGAGATTGTGCATCACTCCACCATGGGGGAGATGAAGCACTGGGTCACCCTGCTTAGACTCTTAAGCTGCCAATGGATCAGTCCTCTAAAGAAAAAAAGGAAGCAAAAGAGATGGTGAAGGGACTCCAACCCCCAAAAGTGTCACATACTTGAATTATTAATAGTGAAACAAACAAAACCTGTACTTACATAAGACATAGTGTCAGAGATGTTATCTGCTGCTTGCTGATTTCTAAGATTCTTGTTCTCTTCAGTCGCTTCTACCTAGTTTATAAAACAGTGGGCAAAACAGGAAGTGATGCAAGTTTAGATTGTTTAGTCCTGAGAATTGCACTGAATGTCAGCACTCAAAAGAGACACTCCCCTCCCCCAGTGCCACCTCCCCGCTCATAGCATGAACCCCTTAGAATGACTGAAAAGGAGCACAGAATATCTTTCTTTAGGGAGACTTTACATTTTCAAGGCTTCTTCTACCATTGTCTAATGGTTGCTTTAAGAAAACCTAAAGTATTAAGGAAAAATCCATGTATTTTGTTCTGTTCTTCTGTTAAGCTTTAGTAGCTTTAATGCAGATGTTTGGAGACTGCAATACATTTAGGATTAACACAACTCTTAATTGCTTTCCCTTTTGTTAAATGCAGAGATTAATGTGAAACTGGAAGTATGGCTTACAGGACTTGGTGGTTCTTTCTGGCTTCTGATGCTGTGGAGGCTTCCAACCTCAGTCTGAGAGCTTGAATGTGACAAGCCTTCAAAGTAAGGTCTACAAGAAAAACACAAAGAATATTATGATCTTCCTGGTTTTATTTCTGAATTTACAGTAGTACAGCTCTCCAAACCTTCCACCTACTGGTCATGCTACCTCAGAAATTATCAAGGCTGAAATCCCCCCCAAAATAACTTCTTCAAACTCTGGGTTGAATTGTAAGGATTCTGAATTTGTATAGGAGTTTTGACTGAAAGAAGTGATTACTTGATACATGTCACATTCGAACACATTATATCTATTTTGATCCACTTCTAGTCCTACTTGATCTACTCACAGACGAGACTTGAAGCTGTTGTGCAAACGTATGTTCACATTTCTACCAGAAGCAGCAAGAGGGGAGTTGGCTCATAAATGGAAAAATGGTGAAGCATTTCTTAAATAGTTGACAACAAGTATATTTGGGATTTTAGCCTTATTGAAAGACTGAAGTAACATGGAAAATCTGAAAACCTAATGAACAAACATACACTAATGTATTTGATGCCATATGGCCCTCACTTATATGTACGCTACAGAACTAAGGAAATAGATAACAATCTCTAAGTTGACACAAAACTCTGTGGCTCTATCCGTTAGGATTAAGACATTTATTTACACTGAAAAATGATGGATTATTCTGGAAAATAATTGTTTTTTCTTTAACCAGTATCATTTTTGTTGTTGTTTTCTTGTTTATTTATCACTGTTTTTGCCAGTGTTAAATATAATAAGAACATTTTAATGAGGAAAAATGTAAATATAATTGATTCAGGATCCCCACTCCAGATGAAACAGCAACTGGATTCAGGCATATTCATCAACAAATTGGTTAATTTTCAAGGCTCCACTCCTGCCTCTACATCTGATTATAAAAATGTCCCAAGGGAGGTGTTCTAATCAGTGGAACTGAACTCTGTTAGTATTGCACAGATATAAGCCAAAGGTAAATGGGATGAAATGTCAAATGTGCATTCCTCGTTCATTATTCTAACATTTCCCCCTGATAAGTTTAAAAACCAGGCCCTCTTACTTTAGCTTTGGCTTAGGAGTACTGAGCACACTGTCATCATCCTCCATGTCAGGTCCACTGTCACTAGGATTGTCAATATCAAGGGTGTCATAGAGGAGGTCTAGATCTTCTTCCACTTCTGGAACATGATCAGCTACATCCTGCTCAGAATCCAAAACCTAGACACAAAATCAAAAGCAGTTCTCCAACTAGCATGTATACGGTGATACTAATAGAGGCTTCCCTTGAAAAATAAATAGCAGATATGCTGGGGACATTTTTATCACTTTACTTACCATGGCAAGGAATGAAAGAACAAGTTGCTTATCTGTAACTGTGCTTCCTTGAGTGGTCATCCATGAACTCACCCCAATCAGAGAATCTGTATATGTACAGAACATCTCAGAATCCGCTAGAGCTGAGCTGAAGTGTTTTGGTGGGATCGCCACCAAATCAGAGGGCACAGTCCATCTGTTCTCAGTTTTAGACTGCTGCACAGACAAGACACATCTGAGAGAGGTGGTGGTAGGATTGTGTGCAACCTGTTAATCCTCTCCACAGTTTCTGCGAACATGCAACAATGGGCAATTGGAAAACTTACCTCTCGGGAGTGCACAGAGTTGCTGGCTCACACCTACTGACATTAAGGCTCTCATGGAATATTATCATCACAGAAGCTGGAGCTTCACTGTAACTATGGGCTCAAATGGGCCTTTAGAGAGTGAGATAACAAAAAGGACAAGTTCCAGCCTTGTGTGACTGGGAGGTGGGGTGGGGGAAACAGGATGCTTTTTGAGGAACCTGTATACATCAAGGTGGATGAACCAGGATTGCTCATTTAGATGAGAATGAAGAATGAGATGCCCGCTATGTACAGTGATACCTTGGTTTACGGGTGCCTTGGTTTAGGAGTGTTTTGTAAGACAAGCAAAAATTTCTTCTAAAATTTGCCTTGATCAACAAGCAATGTCTTACAATATGAGCACTTGAGCAGGTCACATGATCACAAGTGAGCCTATGGTAACTCTCTCTCTCCCTGGGTGATTGTCTGGAACATTCCATCTCAAGCAAAAGCACAGGAAGGAGAGAGGAACGGAGGTCCCTGTTGCACCAGCCAGAAATGTTTTCAAAGAAGACTGCAGGTAAGGGTTTTATTTTTCTTTATATTTATATTTTTATTTAATTTGTTTCTAATATTGTTTCATATTTTTCAAACAATTTCTAGTCATGGGGCAGCCAGAGAAGTGTGTATAAAACTACATATTGCACCCTTATTAGTGTCACATTAAAAACACAGAATAAAATCCAGTTGTTAGTCCCAAGCAGAAGAGATTTCACAGCCAGGGACCTAAACCATGATGTGGATGTGGACTTCTAGCCAACTTCTTTTGTGACTTTTAGCATTTTGTGTGCACAGTATGAGTGCACAAATCATATGAGTTTCCATTATTTCTTATGGGGAAATTTGCTTTGATATAAGAGTGTTTTGGTTTACAAGCATGTTTCTGGAACAAATTATGCTCATAAACCAAGGTATTATTGCAGATCCTCAGAGAAAACATTGGCAGGCCCCAGCTTTCAGAGAGAGAAAGAATGGAAACATGGCCAGGACAGAAACCAGACCTGTGCAGTCCACAGAAGGGTCATTCCATGACAAATCAACCAATGAAAAATCCATTTTGGAACTTGATTCCATGGATTTGGTTCATTTTGGTACATTTGTACCCTACCATGAGATGTTTAAAATTATTTTTTTCAGATTTTGTGGTCCACCCACTTCTGAGATATTGCATTTTCAAAACTGCAAAAAATGCAAACATTTACTCGCCACCATAACTTCAAATATCATTTAATAGATAGCTATGATAGCTAAAGATGTGGGACAGGGTCATTTAAAAGCTTATCAATAGGGCTTTCACTTGATATACAACATGAAGCAAGTGTACATTTTCAAAAATATTACACATTTAAATAAATATAAATTTTGAATTTTTGGGGGAAATGGAATTTTTTTACAATTTTCAAAACATTCACACTTAAAGATACATATCTTATAGCCAATTACTCCAAATTTCAGGATGGTGTCTCAATGGTTTCACATAAAACTTAAATTTTCTTGTTGGCAGTGATAAGGAATTAAATTGATTTAGCCCCCCAAATAGACCAAAATTTTGTGAGTTTTTGCATTTTGCATGTACAGAATATGGTCTATGGGAACCCAGAAAAAATCATCTGAGTTTCTATTATTCCATCATTGGTTCCAGAAGAAGAGAGATAATAGTATGCAATGTTCTCTTTTATTATTTAGGGGGGGGGGGGTCCAGACAGACAGAGTGGCCCAAATGGTTCAATTTCAGTAATGATATTGAAACTCTTATGAAAATCGAATATTGGTTCATATGGAAAAATTAAAATCCAGGAGCCCATTTTGGCTAGTGTCATGATTTCAAGCAACTGGATTGGTGTAGCACTATGTCCTGTATCTCTTATAAAATCCTCTTAACATGTCAGACAAATCAAACCTGGAATGGAAGTGAACAAAGATGCCAGAGATAGCAATTATATCCAGTTTACCTCATCAGCTACTTTAAATCTTCTCAATAATGCCACCACTTTTTGCTTGAAGTTTTGCTGCTGTAAATATAAGCACAAAGACCACATTGGTCAACGTGACATTTAAGCAAATAACCTCTTCTGCACACTGAGGGATATTGCACAGTACAGTATTGCGAGGGGTGAGCAACCTCCAATGGTCTAGGAGGACCAGTTTCATTGCTTGGTTGCCGCTGTAAACCTCTTAATCTGCCTGCTACTGAAGCTGAGGAGAATGGCAGCAGATGGCATAACGCTTTTGCATCAAGAACACAACACTAAAACATGTTGAAGGTGAAAGCTATATATGTCTGACAGTGCAATTCTCCTCTAAAACAAAGCCTCCACTCCCACACACCTCGTTTTAATGCTAAATTGGAAGTTTTCCTGTAGTGCTAGGAGCTTGGAGGGAATCGAAAACACTGAGGAGGTGCACAAACCCCTTCTACTCCTGTAGTATACTAACCATTGCCTTCCTCACTAACAAACCATTCACCTACTGCTGCCCATCAGTCTGGGCAGATCCACCCCAGTGAGGATTTAGTCGAGAATTTCTGACTAAAGGGGGACAGCAGGTGCCACAAAAAGTGGCATCTGATTCACAGGATGGAGCAACAGAGTGATGGGGGTCACTGATGCGAAGTTGTACTAGATGTCTCTGTGTTTGTTCTAGATGTTTCTACACAATGTTAAGCTCTGCCTCATTAACAGGAAACCCATGCCTATCTTCCCTTGACTTCTTTGTCTGTAGTTATGCAATCCATTTGGGATTCCCAAATGAAATTGCTGACTGCCATTCTCTTCCTCCCTCCCTCTCTCTCTCTCTCTCTCTCACTGCCACAGAACTTTTTGTCAGTTCTGATTCCCAATACTTTAAAATGCATTTGCAAAACTATTTTAACAATGTCAATATTTCTAGAAATGTCCCAACAAAAATGTAAGATTATATTAGTTGGTTAGCCATCCTTAATGGTAAATCAAAGGAGATCTAAGTCCCATGTTATATCTGAAATCAATTCTCTTAACATAAAGCACATTATTTTTAACAAACAATGCCAGGAGGACCATAATTAGAGTTTATTCCCACCATAATTTTTAAAGCACTACCTTGAGTTGATAAATCAGCAATTCTATGTTCTAACCATTTATATTTTCAGTATGTAATCTATATTATGAGGAACTGAATGGCAAGAGAATTGTCATTCACTCAGAAATAAATGCCAGCCTGCCATTTTTCCCTGTGTTGGAAAGGATCAGAACTAGATGGCTCTCTATAATCCTTTGATTCAATCCTTAAAATCCTCTTGTGATGCTATGAAACTAGAGTGACCTCGGTAAGCAAATTGTCCCAAATTAAGAAATCACTCTACACATTATCGGTTGTACACAGAAACACACAACACAATATGCACAAGGTAGTGGCTGAAATCCTGTTGGTGCACCTCTATGCAAGCAAGGCTGAGGCCATCAGTCACTGCCTTGTGTAGCCTGCAAAATTAAACTAAACGGCCCAAAGAGTGCTTTAAACACTACAGGGTGGTATATAAGCAGAACACTTTTTTGACTTTTATAGCTAATTAAAAGTTTTTTTATCTCCCCTCGCAGGTTTTAAGACTCTCTAGAGATTCTTTTTGTCCTGCGGAAACCCTTGGAGGTCTTGGTACATATAGACTAGATGATACACTGGACTGGAACATGGGAGATCCAGATCTTAATCCCCACAAACCTCAGAAACTCACTGCATTACCTTGAAGTGGTCACTGTCACTGAGTTTGACCTATCTCGCAAGCTTTTTGTCATGATAAAGGGAACAATTCAAATTTATCTTGATAGGAACTATCTTCTTATAACTCCAGCACAGAGCTTCGTATTTCATTCCCTGTACTGTACTTAGTGAAATACTAAGTGCCCCCACCATGTTCAGCCATTTTATCAAAAGACTGCTCTGGGCCTCTTTCAAAAAGCAAACATAAAACAAGGGGTCAGGGTGAAGAATTTTACAGGCTTTATTTTAGAATGATCAGATACTAACAGGGAAATATGGCTAATATACAAACTTTTCCGCTCCATCTCTTCCCCAAAAGATGCAGCATACAGAAAAGAAATATAAGAAAACTAAATACTGAACTTAACATACAGTACTGTAATTCCACTGGGAATCTGTCTGTTAGCAGTGACTTACTATTCTTCAAATCTGTAACATTTGTCTGCTAGTAGCTCCATTACTTGGAAATGCTTTGTGCTTCTCAAAACAGCAAAAGCAGAGGATTCTCATGTAGTGGAGTGATACTTAGAATGTACATCCGATTCCTCTTTTACCATCTGATGACTGAGGTTGTTATGTTTGGTTCTACTGGGACCATGCCTATTACTGATTTCCACCTCTTGAGTAAGAAATTATTTATTGCTCTATTCTTTTCATAGTTCTAATTCAGAAACATAGGATTCTTCTGTACCTTGTCCACCTCCAGAAACTGCCCCCCCCCACAAAAAAGTCCTTGTAGTTCCACAGTTTTATTGTTTGCAAAGCAAATTCCTTCTTCTGATGAGATGTTTTTCTTCCAACTAGATTTAAGAAACACCTCACAGTATTTCTCTCAGCAGCTTACATACATGATTTGCAAAATGCATTCTGATTTCTATTTCTGAATCACCACTGTTTTATTATATTCTAACAATATGATTTCACTTATCTCCCCTTTGTTTGTGACAGCTAGTATGCTGTAGTAAATAGTGTCTGCCTGGAACAGAAGTTCTGGGTTCAAATCCCAGCTTGGCCATGGAAACTGATGGAAGCGCTGGCAATGGTAAACCTGCTCCTTAATATCTACCATACCTTGAAAACCCTGTCAGGACTGCCATCATTTGGATTACTTGATGCCACATACATACCACTTTGTTTATTGCCATGTTTATTGGTCACAAAGTGTTTTACCATCATGCAGTACTGTTTTCACAATTCAACACAACCATGGCCACACTGGCCAAATTCTGGATCATGAAAGTGATGAATGAGAAAGACCATGGCTTTTTCAAACCTAGAAAAAGAGCTGTACAAACTGAGAAAGTGCAACATTTTCCAGTGGGATGTTGCCTCCTCCTCCTCCTTATATCAAACAGTGGTAAGAGTCCAAGCACACACCCATGTTCCTATGAACTGAGAGTCTCTTATCTCCTTCCTCTTTCCCCTGGTACCGCATCCATGTGGATACAGGAATGCATTGCAGCAAATAAACGAAGACAATTTAGGAGAAGCATAGCTGGTGATCTCTGGAGAAACCTATATTTAAATGCATCAATAATTGCTTTGCACTAAAAAGAACTTCTTAAGCAGATTTGTCTGGCTGGAAATCTCAGTGTGCTTCTCAGCAGAAATAAGTTTATTGCTATTAAGGCAACTGCGTTCATTCAGGGAAGTAAAGACAGAAGTGTCTTGTAACATCTGAATGACAAACACAAAATAATAATCTCTGTCCAGAAGAAATTAATATCACTATTACTTTTGCTTTAAAAGTATTTAGTGTACCAACCCTCAGTATATAGCATTCAGCAGTCCCTTTAACAACTGCACAGAAACAACCAAACTCTGTTTACTTTTCTTTATTTGTAAAGCCCAGCATCCTGAAGCCATGGAAGTTAAGTCAAGCTGACAATCAGGTTTTATCTGCTCTAGAAAGTAAACTGAAAAGCAAGAACTATGTACACTATTGCAGGATTCTTTATGTCAAGATAAAAATGCATTCCCAAATCATCCAGGAATTTCCTTCGCTATCCTGACTACCTTGCCGTGCACTGATTTTTATCTTCCAAAATTATTCAGTCCCTTAATGTTTCGTCACTTTATTGGTTTAGGACTTTATATTATGCTTACAGTTCACAATAAAGGATAATAAAATAAAAATACAAATACTCTTAGCATAGTCTCTGCTTTTCAAACCACCATTAATGTTAGTAAAATTAATTTCCACCAACCCTGGTTATGGATGTTGTTCTTACTATCGATCTCCACTGCTTCTTTGGCTTCCCCAATTCATACTCATCATCATCCAGATCCTGAACAGAAAAAAAATTAAGTACTGTCATTTCAATAACAATGAACTAAATGACTTATTACTCTGTTCAAGGCAGATCAAAATGTTTTAGCACAAAATACATCAGAGAGGATGTTGCACCGGGCAATTCAGTGCAATCAACTGCATCTCTAACAGAGTGAATGTCCCTAGTTTTGGATTGAAAATGAAATCAGTTAATGGTGGCAGACTGAGGATCATTGGACTGTCCACCATTTGTGAGGTCCCAGACCACTTGATAGAGTTTGCAGGTGTGGTACCTCACTAATGAGTGTTATGTAATATGCTCCCTTAGCCAATCAAATATTTGCTGGATAGTTTTTCCTACTGCAGCTAGATTCCCATCCAAGGGGGATTTTCTCCTGTTACTCTCTAGTCTTCTTCTCAATTATTTCATTGTTTACAGATCATGTGCAAACCAAGGTGAAGGACAAGCCCTGGACTTGAGAAGTTGTTAAGGAGCAATTGTGTCAACTGCCTGAACCACCAAGGAATATCACTTGGCAGCCTTGGCTTCACCAACAGCACCACAAGCATCAGCCAGAAAGCCTCCCGGAACCCATCAGGTCCAGCTGCTTCTGGGAGTGGACCATCTTGATGGGTCCAACCGCCCCACTGAGTGGAGTGTGATCACTCCTCACCTGGCCAGTCACAATTCATAGGCCCTCCTTTATTTCCTTGGACTTTCCTTAAGCCCAAACAATGGAAACCGAGCAATATTTGGATTTAAAACATATTTATCGTAACAACATAATGGTTACTTAGGACATGTATTAAATTTTGTTTTCAGCAAGTGAAATGCATGCTTGATTGAATTAAGATCAGGTGATTGACCATTGTAGAACATTCAACATTCCCTTAAAAACTCCAGGGTTGCTTTTGCAGTACAGTATGTTTGGGTTACTGTCCATCTATAATGTGAAGCGCTGTCCAATCAATTTTACTTAATTTGATTGGATCTGGAAAGCAATATACTGTATTCTTATACACTTAAGAACTCATCTGTTCCTGTCTTCTGTCACATCATCAAAAAACACTAGTGATCCAATGCCACTTCAAGCCTCCACTGTGTTTTACAGATGATGGGGTAGGCTTCGGATCACGAGCCATTCCAAGTCTTCTCCATACTTTTTCTTCCCATCATTCTGCTAGAGTTGGATCTTAGTTTCATCTGTTCAAAGAATGCTGTTCCAGAACTGGGCTGCGTTTTAAAGTCAATTTGTAGCAAAGTCTAATGTGACTTTTCAATTATTGAGGTTTAAGAAATTCCAAGGTAACATTTAGGGCTTCTGTGTGTCGTTTCACAGCATGGTATTATTATAGCCCTTTACTAAGGCAGCCACATTCAGCTTGTTATTCTGCATTGGAATCAGGCATCCAAAGACTCTATGGATACATTCTTCAAGTAGTTCCAAAATTCTTGCCAATGGGCTTCCTCTGAATCTAGAAATTTGCAACGGCATCAAAATGGGTGAAGTTATTTCTGGCAGGTCTTTGAGTTGTCAGAAAATCTCATATGTCAGGAACTGTTGGTGTTGGTGCTGGATCTGGGAGCATTTAGGTTTGCTCTCAGCTGCCCCATGTAGCAAGACCTCCCCAGCACATAAAGGTTGCCAAGGCACAAAGTTTAAGTGGACTCTCATATAACAAATGGTTTGTATAACATAAAATCTGCACAACATAAACATTTTTGGAGATAGGGGAAATTTGCTTAACAGAATCGTCTATGGGGCGAATCCGTACAACATAAAAATGGTCGCGACTATGGATTACTCTGTTTTCAATGCATTCCTATGGGAAATTTGTATAAAGGAAAATTTGCTTAACAGAATTTCATTTGGAACGAATTAATTCCTTTACACAAGGTACCACTGTACTACTGGGCCCTGAAGAAATCTCACCAACACAGGACTGCTAAACAGGAATCCTCAAAGGAGTCACTGCCCTTGTAAGGCTTTCCTAAGCAATGAGGTCTTCCTAATCTTCCTTATCCTTTGCTTGCCTGCTGGCACTGATTCTGGTTCGTTTGTTGATACAGCCTCCTGCTTATTGTTCAAAGCCAGACATCCTGGACAATGCTTGAGTATTATGTCATCTGCAAATCTGATTACTGCTCCCTCACTACCCCATCAAAGTAATTTTCAAACACTGTGAACAACAGTGACAAATCAAAAATACTTCACACCTCCACCACCAAGCCCATAGCTAACAACCCAGGCTTAATGGGTGTTGGGAAGGTTAAAGGTGGAACTTTCATTCACGTTAGGCCATTGTCCACCTAATGAACCTATTCAGGCAATTGTTCATCTTATGAGCCTATTTCAGACCAGGGTGACAAGAGATCAAAGTGAACTGTGAAATGGAGGATTTGCAACTAGCTTTCCTCAGACTGATGAAGCTGTTTGGATGAACAGTGAAATGTTTCAGTCTCTCAAGAAAAGAAGTCCAGTGGCCATAACTCAACATCCAAATAAAATAGATATTTAGATAGTTTTGAAAAGTCATTTAAAAATACAAAATTGGCCCAAGTTAAGAATGTACCAGACCTAGAATATATTGATAAATAAGTGTATGTGACAAGAGTGCCTAGCTAAGAGTTTGTATGGCACATACCTGTCCCTGAACAGCATCATCACTTGCTTCTTGTTCTGAAGAGAAGCTTTCATATTCCTCTTCAGAATAGTTGTCTGTAAGAAGACAGGCACGGGGATAATTGGAACATGTTTTTCTAGAGAAACAAACACTCTACAGTACTGTGGTTGAAAAGCATAACAAAATGAAAAAGGAAACCATCACAGAAGTCTTTATGTTTCAGAGAAGTGTGGCTCACATTTGAATTGGACCGATCTGAAGCAGCCAGCTGAAACCGAGGTCTCCAAACCTTCAAGAAACGTCACTTCTACTATTCAATTAAGTCATGTAACACCATCACTACCGAAAGTGCTTTAAAAATTAACCAATGAGCATAATCCATGACCACTAAGAAGGTAGTCATTAATTAGGAGTACTTCCCTCCCCCATGATTACTTCTAATGTTTCTTAACCCTCAAAATACAAAAGCAGAACTTCAAAGAAGTTCATGCAGTGGAGTCAGACTTCATGCTTTTTCTACTGTATCAAAAACAACAGCTTCTAATGCACTCTTTTCTTAAATCAGTTAAATCAGCATAACAAAGGTGTATTAAGTCATATCCAAGCTATAGGAAGCAAAATATATTCATGAAATAATATAAGATGTGATCACCAGGCTATTAGAACTATTTCTTGAAACGTTATAATTTTAAAAATTACGTTTTACAGAATACCACTGCTTAATTTCCCTCAGGCAGATGAATCCAAGTATACTGTGTATTTTATTACTGTATATAATTCTTGTTTATCCTGTTAGCCATCAACAGAAGAGATTTGTTCTTTACAGTACATATGTCCAAGGCAAGATGACCAAAACCCTCTAATTTCCTACATTGTCAAGGATCTTCGTAGCTGCCCCTTGTGACTTGTCGACTTTAAAAGCAGACCGCAATGCTGGAAGACTTCTGTTTCCTACAAAGTAAGTAAGGGGATGAAGAGTTGTTTACTTTTTTTAAGGTTTCAGGCTTGAGGTCTTTGCACAGAAATTTGCCATCTTTAAATAGTAATGGTTTCATGCTGATAATAAGCCTGAGATGTGTCTCTTCTTTCAAGGACAATCCCAGAACCTGTTCCATCCATTCTCAAACTGATTTCTAGATTTGGTGCTAAAGTCTAATAAAAGCTGCAAAGACTAGAAATCAAATCAAAGCAAAAGGTATTCTGATTATATACTGCCCCATATCACTCCAAGTAGTCTCTGGGAGGTTTACTGTTTTAATTACAGATGCAGGCTACACATTCCCCCCTACACCCAGCAAGCTGGGTACCCATTTTACTGACTTCGGAAGGCTGGAAGGCTGAGTGAACCTTGAGCACTTTATATCATGTGCCCTCACCTTCCAAGATCCCTCTTGCTCTCAGAATGTATACAAATATTGAACATTAGGATCCTGCATCTTGACTTTATGCTTCTTTTTGCTAACTATCACCACTGCAACTACTTATTTAAATGCCCGATTCTCATTTAAATGCTTTGTTGGTAGTCTCCAAAATGTGTTTTTTTCTGGCAATTCAAGTTACTTGAACCTGAAAAGGCTTTATGGAACTGGCCCACTCTGCCATTACATTCTGTTTCAATTCCCTACACACCTAATGATGTCTCGGAATGGTTCTACCTCATCAATGGCTCTACCCTGTCAGTTGGCCAAGTTAGGCCCTTCACCATCACATGGGAGACACAGTCCTCCTGGTAAGAGAAGATTAAAAAATGTGTTTAGTCTTTTCTTTCTTTGTGTCTAGATTCTTCACATCACTTAGCTAAGACACTCAAGGAAGCAGGCCATGTTTCTTCCAGTTGGCAAGAAGGGAAACAATAGGAGGGAAAAGCCAACCCCCCCCCCCAAAAAAAAATTGTTTCAGCAATAAAAGGCCAGTTTGGAGTTTACTGTTTGGTGAAGCTTCTATATTCCAATTGTAATTTATACAAAATTGGAATACCTAGCCTTCTCAAATTCAGGATAACTAGATACAGTATACATATCAGTCTAAATCATGTTGCAGCATACTAGAGCTAAGGGCGCAGTCATTGTTATAGCGGTTGCCTAGCACTCTTCTTTCACTCTGTGTGACTTATTCATACCTAGAGTTGTCATGGCAGTAGCCGAAGTTTTAGATTCTGTACCTCATGCCTGCTGTTGTGTTTCCAGATACTGGGAGTAAGTTATGCTGACCCAAGGAGAGATCCATAACCCTGGAGAAATCTAATGCTGGGGTCTGCTTTTAGAGTTGAAAACTCACAATGGGCAGCTGTGAACAACCTGGATCATATAGAAAACAGTGGGGCCTTTTGGCCACTTAGTGATTGTAGAGAATATGTATCTTCGGAAAAGGCTAATATGATAAGAACTTTATAGTAAAATGTATACTCGGATCCACTTACCCAAGGTAAATTAAGCAGGGCTGTTCTGTAAAATATGATTCTTATAATCTAGAAAGTTGATTATTAGTTAATTGATTATAGGCAACAGGCAAGTTGGTTCCTGTTTTGCTACAGGCTTTTATAACTCTAGAACAGATCCAAAGAGCAGAACTATGATCACTTTCATGGACGAGTCCTATAGTAGTATGACTACTTAAAAGATTATCAGTGCTGGCTTTTTAATTTAGATGGTGAGCATTTGTTAATAATGTATCTGCAACTGGCACAAAAGAAGGTATCTAGAAGAATATAAATGCCATTAACTCAATGGGTACTCCATAGACAAAATATTAAAGAAGCATTAAAAATAGTAAGTGGTAAACAAAAACTAGGAGGATTAAGTTAGGAAGGGTTAGGAATTTTAAATGTTGGACATTTGGAAGTTTGGAAAAATACATGTTGATCTGATAAAAACAGACAAAGATACATTAGACAAAACAGAACAAACAGAACAAATAGAGGATAATAGAGGATAACAAACAGACAAACAGAACAAATAGAGGGATTTATAAACATGACTGTGAAGTATCAAAATTAAGCTAGTCTCTTCCTTCAACCTACTCCCCCACAGTAGTGAAAACAACCTAGAGCTTCTGGAATTCAGCTTGAAACTCTTCAAACATAAGGAAATTAAACAAACTATCAAAATAAAACACACCAAGATTTGCTAAGGAGATTGCAGAAGACAGTATAGCAGTGGAACCATGTTATTATCTACAGGTTAAAACAGACAGCTAGCCAACAAAGTGTGGGCACTGCCCTATAAGCAAGGGGAACAAGCAAATATAAATGTACAATTGTTCAAAAGTTACCTGTAGACTTAGTTTTCTGGCTCATACTTATAGTGCTATCTTCTTGGTCTATTGGCTGACTGGATAGTGAAAAGATCCAGATTTCTGCTATTTTGACTGTAACTTCTTTGATGTTGCTAAAAAGGCTTAGAACTTGGCCTCCTTCTGTCGGGTGCTGCAGTACCTAAGACATAAACACACAGCTCAATTACATTTTGTGAGCTAAAACCCAATTTCCCACCCACATTATTGTCAAATATGTCAAATAATTTTTCTGCTTAATTCATAAAAATTAATAGCCTGATCCTTCTGTTGTCAAGGTAATCAATAATAACAGCCTGCTGAGCAGCAATGCTTCCATGGTCACAACATCCTAATCAACCATTCTTATCCATGTGCCTCATTTGGAATAATTAATTTGCCCCAAAACTGTGCAACACATGCAACCTCTGGGTTGCCTCCTCACTGCTTCACTCCTACAATGTTATCTAAATTGCATTTTAGCATGTGCCCCTAGACAGTGAAGTAATGAAGCAAGTGCTGTCCCAAAAGTGTTTGACAGATTTTGGAACATGAGAGTATATGTATGTGGATAAATACTGGCCAAGAAAAAAAGGGGAAAGTGCTGGTTGGACTAGTGTGATGTGACTAAGCTTCAGAGGAACAAACAGCCCCTATGTCTTGAACAAGCTAGATACAGGGACTTGGGTCCGATGGATTTAGATGTGGCTTGTGAAATGAGAGGAAGACTGACTGTATACAAGCTGCAGTCTGTTTAGTTACCACCTTCCCAATCTCAAACACACAGCACTTTTCTGTAAATCTCACTTGTTGAGATACTGGATGAAAACCAGGACCAGAGTACACCATGAAAGGAGGTTAAGCTTTTTATCCTGTACCATGGATAAGTATAACTTCCCTAGAAGCTACTAAAGGAAGAATGTTTTAATCGGCACTAGCAGGAGGATATACCCTACTTCAACCAACTGGACCGGGAAGGTGACTTTTGTTGCAAGCACAGGATGGTAGGAACACAATGGTGGGGCTGCAAGGTGTTCTTGGACTGTAACTTGCTACTTTTATAAATTATGCTCAAGTTTATTACTATGATTATGAACTACGTATATGGACACATACCTCCACCATGTTGATAGTTCCCATTGCCAACGTCTTGTAGCCAAGAATTGTTCTGTTTTTATATCGTTTCCTCCTCTGCAGCATTATTTGAAGTATGTTGCCTTCTCTTTTCAAGAAATGAGGATACTGCAGTTGAAACATTTCAATGTTTTATTGCAGCATTAAAAAGGAGAAAGCTACAGTAGTTGCTTTGTATTCTGCAACATCTGATAGTAAATATCTGAAAATCTAGAAACCCAAATGGCTAAAACCATGAGAAGAACCAGTGGACAAAGAAGAATACTGAAATTATAGAACTTATAAAAAGATGACGACACTATGACCAAGGAGCTCATCCTACTGCCATTTTACACATACTCCTGATTTCTTTGAGGAGTTGGTCTTTACTCCTTAGTATTTTTCACCAGCCACCCAAACCAACAAATTACTGGCATCCTGCAATAAACCCCAGTTTATTCTAGCATTTTAGAGTCAGTTGTGTCAAAGTCCACTATTCCATTCCATGCATCAAAACTGGGAATACACAATGTACATAGTGATAATTTTCTTTTCACACCCAAGAAATTTCAGTGATACAAATACCCTAGCAATTTAAGAGCAGACTTACACTATCCTGTCCCAAACAAAAGCTAAGGCTTGTATCTTAACGGATGCTAGTATGATCAGGAATAATGTTGTGTAATGTCACAGATCATACTTTCAACGTAGGCTCCACTTTCCCTTGATCTTTCAGGTATAAGCCCTGACACGGAAGCTGAAAGGACAGGCACAAGGGAGGACGACTCACAGTGACCTGATCCAGTATTGCTTTAAGAAGCAACTGAACCTTACTGTATCACTAGAGGAAACTTTCACCCTGTGGATTTGTCCATGCTTTGTTGTTTACAACCATAGGCATCAGAAAAGGTTAAACAGTAAGGAACAGATCTGAGTTCTCCTCTGATACAGCAGGAATGAGAGTCGCAGAGCTACTTAATAACCTGCAGAGTGGAGCTTAAAGCTTTCCTTCTAAGCACCACTTTCAATTTAGCTTGATATGAGACAACAATTGGGAAAAAAGCAAATTACAGGTTCAGGATTACTAAGAAGGAAAAAAAACAGCTGGTATAGCTGGAACTAAAAGCTTTTAACAAATCCACAGCAGTGTTACACCTAAAATACTCTGTACTTGGGATTTTTTAAAGATTAAAAAAGATAACTAAAAGAGAAAAAGAAGGTTATAAAATCATGCACGTTACAGCAATGTGGTGTCAAGTTGATTTCAACTAAATGGTAACTGTCCAGTCTTCTAGCTATCAAGTATTCTAGTCCATCCTTCTGGTGGTGCTTTAGGATCTGGAACTCTCTCTCTCTCTAAATAATATTGGCATATTAGATGTTATTTAATAAAACTGTTTAGGAATTCTAGAGGGTCCAACATAGAAAAAGTGCTGTTTCACCGCAGATGTGATTGATATTAGCTTCCCTGCAATTTCCATCATACTTATGTTCTACTATACAGCCAAAGGAAAAAGGCTGTTTCATTTCCTCTATGCCACCCTTTTATGTAGCTCAGTGCCTCTGACATTCACTGATATCTTTTAAGGAATTAAATATGTTTATGAAAGACAGATCTAGTAAGAACTATTAACCAAGTTCAGTTAGAGCTTCCACATTTGAAGACAGTAGCATTTGACTGGTCGTTAACATAAATAGTGGGGTTGGAAGAATCCTCAATTAAACCAAGCAGGGGTTTCTTGTATTCAAGATTTCTGGCACATCTGCTTCTATACCTTGTTTAAGGTATAAGGATAAGAGGCAAGTGCACAAAAATTAGTGTTTCCAGCATTACCTGGAGAGAGAAAGTCAGTGCAAGTTCAGTTTCTACACGTCCACTGGGATATAGCAGAATTTCATGAGATCGCAGTATTCGTTTTGAACCCTGCAAAGGAAAAGACCAGACACCTGCTTAGATAACACAAAAGCACTTATACCCCAGTTCATGCAATCACCAGATCCCTTCCTACAAGAACAGCAGGAAGGAACATGTTCCCTCCAATACACATCCTCCTTAATGTATGGAACAAGGTACAGTACTTGGAGTTACATTACAAAGGTTGTCACAGCTGCTACATACAGAGCTCAGAGTCTCTGCCAGACCATCAGCTACTTATTTAGTAGATTCTATAAGACTAGGAGGAACCAATTAATCGTGTTTCATCAACCAGAATATGCATTATTGCAGTTAATACAGTTTTAAACATTTGTGCTATGCGCTATAATTTTTGCATGTTGGATGGCACCAAGGGACAGCCTGGCATTAGACAGGCAGTGTTCTGCTCATCACAGAGAAAGCTAGGAACATCTGCTTCCTAAAAACTAGTCATTACTTTATATAATAAAGAACTACGACGAATATAGGAGGGGCATGAAAACTGTTGCCTGCAGAGTTGGCAGCTCGGCGGTTCGAATCCCAGGTGCCATGCAGCGGAGTGAGCTCCCACTGATCACCCCAGCTCCTGCCAACCCAGCAGTTCGAAAGCATGTAAAATGCAAGTAGATAAATAAATACCGCCGTAAAAAGTGGGAAGGTAAAACAGTGTTTCCTTGCAGCCATGCTGGCCATGTGGCCATGGACTTGCACAACACGGGCTCTTCCGGCTTGAATACGGAGATGAGCACCGCCCCTAGAGTTAGACACGATTAGCACGCATGTGCAGGGGGAACCTTTACTTTTTTGTTCTAATGAATACAGCTTAGAAATTATTTAGGAAGTACCTAATTTGTAAAAGTATCCCAAATCAGGACATTAAATACAAAGATAAAAAGAAGCCATCATCATGATCAAGATCATCAGACCTACGCAGAAAAGAACTACTTTTCATCATAATTACAACCAATGATCATGGCAGACTGCTGCCTCTGCCCCGTTCATACAAGTTACAGTGGTCCCTCACCCTTTCGCGGTTCATATACTGCGGTCCCGCTATATCGCGGGACCACAGTATATGAAAAAAGGCCCAAGGGCAATTTTTGGGCCCCTTGTCTGATGGCGATTTCAATGATTTTTTTCCAAGCCTGAGAGGCAGGGGACGAAAAAGGTGGAGAGATGGTCTTCTCCCTTTGAGGGCTTAATGCCTTTTCTAGAGAAGGTACACATTTAAGCAATTCCTTCTATTGTTTACACTACAGCTTGGGTGCTGAACCGCTGACAAAACTCACAGTTGTCGGAGCGGTGGCCCTCTCCAAGGCAGAAGAGGCACTTGGAATGCCTGGCAGTATGAGGGTTCCCACCCACCCACACCCACACCCACGCACATACACGACACACACTTTTTGAAGGGTGGCAAAATGCCTTGAATTGGTGAAAAAAATCCCACAAAGAGATCCCAAACGCTAGAAAAAGAGGAGACTGACTGAGAAGGAACCTTCGAATGCTGTGCTTAGAGGGAACTGAGGGCTTCCAGTGGGAAACCTCCCACTCCTGTGCAGCGGTCGAGGGAGGAGACTAACCCCCTTTCCTGTGGCCAGGAAGGTCCGGAGCCTTGTGCTGCATGCGGGTCAAAGTACCCCACTTATGTGGCTTCACAAAGGCCGCGAAGAAGTCAATGATATATTGGATTTCATATTGGATTTCAAAGACTCTGTTTCAGAAATGAACCCCCCAAAAAATCAAAAATGAAAGGAACCTCTTCTGAGTTGTTTTTTCATGCACACCCAAAGCTGTAATCTCTAAGCTTCATCTGAAAATGTACAGCTCTGATACAATTATTCATTTATGTATTTATTTATACATTTGTATACAGCTGTTTATACATTTGTATACAGCTGCGATACAATTATTCATTTATGTATTTATTTGTTTATACATTTGTATACTGCCTGTCTTCCAAAAGGAACTCTGGGTTTACAGCAATCACAGAATATAACAATATAAAATAACCAAAACTAAGACTAAAGAAAAGCTGGCAAGGCACTCTTATAACCCCAGGACACAAAAAACCAACAACAAACAACCAAGCAGTCGTTGAATGCCTATTTGAAGAGCAAGTGGTGACACTTCTTGGATGGGGCAGAAAAAGGATGTTATCAACAGCTGCAACCACATTTCTGAGAAGGCAGGTTGAGAAAAACTACAGAGTGACTGCAAAAGACTTGCAGTAAGACTTTGGGGCAAGAGGCACTGAGATTTCAGTTTATACAGTACCCTAATCCCCAGCCTATCGCAGGGGTTAGGGACCAGACCCAACCTGTGATAATGGAAAATTCACAATATGCGGATGCTGGGTCAGGGCCTCCTACACTTACCTGAGGCCTGGCACTGTCCCAAACAGGCCTCCGACGGGCTTCCGTGCCTCTTGGAAGCCCCAGAAGTGGTTTCTGGTGATCCAGAAGTCACTTCTGGTTTGCCAGAAACCATTTCTGGGGCCTCCGACAGGCCAGGGAAGCCTGTCGAAGGCCCCAGAAGTGGTTTGGGGCGATCCGGAAGGCACTTCTGGTTTTTCAGAAGTGACTTCCAGTTCGCCGGAAACCACTTCTAGGACCTCCGACAGGCCTAGGAAGCCCGTCGTAGGCCCATTCGAGGCAGTGCCAGGCATGGGCTAAGTGCAGGAGGCCACAAACTGCCCCATGCAGCTTGCCCTAGGAGCCCTTTGTTTCATATACTGCAGTCCCGTGATGTACTGGGATTGAAGTATATGAAATGTGATTTAACACATGCACTAAATGCAGAAGGTTTCCATGTCATAATTTCAAGATGTACTCCACTACTGACCCTAAAGCACAAGGAAAATCAGCTCCAATATGCTCAAAGTCATGTAAATAAGCCCCAGATGTTTGGGGATTCTGTTCTGTGGAGCGATTAAAAAAACTGGAACGTTTCATCCTGATGGATCAGCTTTATTTCTGGGGGAAGAAAAATGAAGCATACACTGAAAAGAATGCTCTGCCTACAGCATGATAGCGGCTCAGTGATTTTCTAGGGCTGCTTTGTATCCTTCAACACTGAAAATTAGCAGCATGTGGAAGGCAAGATGGACTCACTGACGTGTCAGGAAATCCTAGGAGAAAATGTCATGTCATCCACAAGGAAGCTGAACCTGGGACCTTCCAACAGGACAATGATCCCAAATGTACCCTAAATCCCAGCAAGGCTGGGTTGCTGAAGAAGCCCTAGATGTTTCTACAGTGGCCACCACAGTCACCTGACTTGAGCCCCATAGAAAATCTCTGGTGGGATTTGAAGAAGGTCTTTGAAGCACACAAACCCAATATTTTTACTAAACTGGAGGCCGTTGCTGATGAGGATAGGCTAGGATTCCTTAGGAATGTGAACAGAAGCTGGTGTCCAGCTATGCATCTCACTTACAGCAGGTCATAACAGCAAAAAAGTGCTCTTCTACATATTAAAGCTGGCTGCCATGAAGGGGCTGAATAATTCTGAGACTGGTGAATTCATTAAAAGTTGCATTTTCAATTTAATTTGGGAAAACCACTTGAAGCATTTGTCGGGTGGAGCTATTTCAATTTGTTTTGTTTGATTTGTTCATTGCAAATAACTGAACGTCTGCAAAAGGTGACTATAAACCTGATTTGCAATGTTTGTTGTTGGTGGTGTTGCTGCTGCTGCATGTGCGTGTAGGATCAGTAACTAGTTTCCACGTATTTTGTTTGGCACAGGAAAGGACCAGTGACACAGGGCCAACCTCTCCTCAAAGCTCCCTTGTTGTGGTCACGCATTAGAAAAAAGGATGCTGCCTTTGTTCTTAGCCCATTCTCCTTTCCAGTATGCCTGAATGCCTGGAAGAAAGCCTCTCTTGTTGTTTTCTTCTAACCCACTACTCCCCCAAGATCCCATAAGGGGCACTATGGGACATCTTTGGACGTTGAAGCTTCAGCTGCAGACTCCCTTTGTTCTTTACTCATTTGGTGCATACTGTTTATATACCTTCCTGCTATACAAGTCCAGGACAATTGCCCACATCAATGTCACTGCAAAAAAAAAAGCTCATCCTTTTACAACAAATCAGATTTTCTATATATCAGTCAGAACTAAGTTACCGAAGCATAAAGGAATGTCTGGTAATTACAATTTTCTGATATGCATGCTATTAAATTATTAGAGCCGCTCAAATTTTCATTACCTGCATTCTGACTGCAATTACCACAGAAATTAGATCCTTGTCCAGTTCTTTTAACACTATCAGTTTCTTCAAAGTCAAGGTGCACAATCTGCAAAGCAAAACAAATCATTCCAAAATTTAGCTTTGGGGAAAATGAAGACAAAAGCATAACAAGCTAAGCCAAGAAACGAATGCAGGAAGGATCTCCCCAAAGATGTGAACACTTTCAGTTCACTCATAACAGAATTCTTTATGCGTGCCTACATTCAGAATAAAGCATGTAAGACAAAGGAAAGAACTAAACATACAGGCTTCCTATTATTTCCTAAACAAAATTGTTTTTGCTACACAAATGCTGTCAGATATGAAGCAGCCCCGAGCTGCCTAGATCCCCTAAGCACATCAAATCTTGCCTGATTTCTGAAGCTAAGCAGGGTCAGTCCTGGTTAGTACGTACTTGGATGGGAGACCATCAGGGAATACCAGGCGCTGTAGGCACCTGGAGTAGGAACTGGCAAACCACTCCAGTATCCCTGCCAAGAAAATTCCATGGACATGGAGTCACAAAGAGACGGTCATGTCTATAACAACACAACACACACACATGAAGCAGCCCCAGAACCACAACTTCATAAGTCTCTTCTTCTATCAACTTGTAAGAAGCACACAACTGTAATGAGATGTTAGGGGGGAAATAATACAATTCTTATTTTCTTACCAAACACAATCCTATTTCCCTAGTAAAGTTATAGAATATACTGTACAACTTTCCCTGCAGATGTGCTAAAGCATCTGTCTCACTACTCCCAACCAGCATTGCCAGTCACCTGATGAGATGATGGGAATAACAGCTTGCAACTTGGAGGGCATCAAGTTCAAGAAGGCTGACACAATTCCGACAGCATTTGTATCTGTGCCTGGAGCTTGGCTAAGTGACTATAGTAAAGTATGCACTTCTCTGCCAATACTGACACCTCCCGGTCCAGGAGGCCACTGGTATATCCAGAAAAAGCTCCACCAACATAAATGCCAGGCCCATGGTGTTCACTGCAGTTTAAATATGGTATTCTAAACAAACTCAAAGCTAGGTTTGAAGAGCATTTTCGTATTACCCTGTTCCTTTCAACTGTGGATATCAAGGCAGTATATGTTGAATTCCTCAGAAGGGCTCCCTGGCAGGCACTCTTTAGACTCAGGTCTGATTAGCTAAAACATAGTGTCTGTCTTGCCTAGATGCCCTAAGCACATCCGATCTCGCCTGATTTCAGAAGCTGAGCAGGGTCGGCCCTCGTTAGTACTTGGATGGGCGACCACCAGGGAATACTAGGTGCTGTAGGTGGAGTGGCTTGCCAGCCTGGAGTAGGTACTGGCAAGCCACTCAAGTACTCCTGCCAAGAAAACTCCATGGACATGGAGTCACGTAGAGTCGGTCACGACTGTAACGACACAACACACATAGTATCTGTCTTAATATGCCTTCAAACCATGCTTACATGCAAGCACATTTGTATCTGAAAGTGCCAGAAAATATTCTACCCTTAATTTTAGGTCATGAAGGAGTATACAAGGCACTGAAAATATTTACAGTCTAATTTTAGCATGTCCCAAATGCTGTGTATATAAATATGCCATATTTGTTCTAATTTCCCCATTTTACCTTGCACTGTTTTATTACTACTGGGAAATTCTCCATCCGCTCCCCCCTGCCCAATTATAACTGCCCAAGTTGTTTAGTTATGCTTTAATTTTCACCTATTGGAAAAAAAGGTTGATGCAGTAGTTGAAAATCAAAGGTACTAGACTGACAAGAGTTAAGTCATAACAACTTACATAAGTGTTAAGATCTAGCGAGTGGGTTCTCATCTGTGTCACTTTATTGGGAGCAATATACTATATCAAGACATGGAAGCACGCCTTCTTAGCTGTGCCTCCCCGGCTGACTTGGGTCAATATTGGCCTCATTTCAGCAACAAATTAAAATGCAAGTGTTTATCAAACTTCTAGTACTTCAATCTTGGCTTCCTGCATTGTGAGCTTTCTTTTAATTAAGTTAAATGTTAAAAATACTTTTTTCATAATTCTTTTAAATCTATTTTACTTGCTGTGTTTCCTGTGGGTATACAGTACTATTGTAATTAATAAAAACTGCATACCTCCTGGGCATGTGGAAGCTCTTCCCGACCTAGTAATGCTAAATCAAGCAAAATGAAAACATAAAGCAAAGATGACTAAAGAAACAGAACATGCACTGACACTAATTCTTCTGACTCTATACAGAATTAAAAAAAAAATTAAAAATTCCTAATCAAGTTCTTCCAAAACCATCTCTGTGAACTTAAATGGTATACTAAATCATAACTGTTAGTGTATATTAAGAAACCAACCATCTGTGAATAGCCCAACTGTGATAATGCATCAGACACCACCTTTTCTGTCAAAACTCAACTCTAAATCTCACACCATTGTGTGAGACTTAGGAAGGACATACAAATTATTGCGTTGTCATCTGTAAATAAATATTAAATGAGCTACCAACAATACTATCTAAAAATATACAGAAAATGTTTGCTTTCATGTGTGTGCGTGTGCATTTGTCTCAAAGGAATTCTGCAACACTAAGAATTAGAAACACAAGATTTTACCCAGATCCTACTGAAGTCCTATCCTAAATACTGAAACTGGATTGGTTATACCTTGAGTGGCAACGCAGGAGGCAAAGATTAGCAAGTTGTGGTCTTCTCTCTAAAACAATTGTGAAATTGTGCAGTACTGAGGTTGCAAGATAAAGACCTGGATGGCTCTTCCCATGACTATACTATGCTAGAAGCTGTATGTAGCCTTTCTACTGAACAAAGAGTAAGAAATTCTTGGTTCAGTAGATTCGTTTGTGTAGATGACGTAAATTACCCAACACAAAACTGGTTACATCTCAACTGGCAATGTTGGCTGGGGAGTTCTAAGAACTGTATTAAGCTGGTGATTCTGGAAGCACAGTCACCTTATCAAAATGGTAAGCGCTAGAAGCATGGAATTATAAACAAGTAGTACTTATTTCTTAAATTACCAGTAAATAACGAGACAGATTACATCTCAACTTGTCATGTCAATTTGTGAGATTCTGGGAGTACAATCCAAGGAAGTTAGATTTCTTGCAAGACTGATACCAGTATTAGATACGCAGCCATTCACAACTTCTGTATTCAGTCGGGGGGGGGGAGGCTCTAGATCAGTGGTTCTCAACCTGTGGGTCTCTAGATGTTCCTGGACTGCAACTCCCAGAAATCCTAACCAACTCAGCTAGTGATGAAGACTTCTGGGAGTTGCAGTCCAGGAACATCTAGGGACCCACAGGTTGAGAACCACTGCGAATGAATGCAACAAGGCCTTAACTTTCACTTTAATCTCTCAAGAGAAAATATCACTACAAAATTCAGGCATGGAACTAGACTAAAACATAGGCATTCTATAACATTTTTGCTGGATGAGCTGAGTTTCTCCCAGTTTCAACCACTGCACAACTACACAGACACACACACACACACACACAGAGAGAGAGAGAGAGAGAGAGAGAGAGAGAGAGACAGAACAAAAGTACAGTTGAGACAGAAAATGTCCCAATACATCCACAGTACTGATATTTGCCATAGGGGTATTTTTTTTCATTTGGTGAACATACTGGGGGGGGGATGCCATACTGGAGCACATGATTGGATGAAGAAGATCATCTCTCTCTGATCAAAGGGAAAATAGAAAGCAAGTGCAACCTCGAGGCCATCTATGAAAAGGCTATTGTTCACTGAGACAGCAACTAGACGTGCTGTGAAGGAGATTTATGACCAGCTGTTTTGCAGTCAGAGCGAAGAAGAATTTACATTGAGTATTCCCTAGGAAAGAAAAAGCCTTTTCTAGGGAACATATCCATTTGCATTGATGGTTCCCAGGAAGAGAAAAAGGCTTCATACAGAACAAAGTCATAAACAATAAATGTGCTTTTGTACATATTTCCCAATGATCTTGCTGTGTTCTCTACAAGATGTTTAAGCGCAAAAGTCAGAACTACATGTTACTGCTATTTCATGATGGGTACATAGGAGAAATCAGTGACAGAATTGGGAATGGGGGGGGAGTCGCATCTCTGTACATCTAGCTGTAGTGCTTTGTGGAAGTGCAGTGAAACTTGGGAGCAGCTCTCTCAAAGTGGTTCTGCACATCTCAAAATGAAAACGAAGACATTGTTTAAACTTGCTTAAAGCGGCTGAGAACCTGAATGAATAAAGGCACAGTTCTAATCTGCCTTTTGGAAATTGAACGTATACAAGAACACTCTAAGCCAGAAGACCTAGAAGTGTGAGGGCTGCAAGCGTATGCTCACCTGATCATCTTCAAAGAAGACCAAGTGGATACAATGATGTCATTAGAGGCAGAGCTGGAAGGACTACAGGTTGATATCCACAGGTAATTCAGTTTATAGCAATCAAATAAGTTATTCAGAAACTCCTAGAGGCAAAGGATGCAAACTGAAAAACAGCGCTCGAGAATTTTGAAATATTCCTCACCCGGCTATTCTTTATCACATATAATATGTCATAGAAGAGAATAGTGTAAGCATATATTCAGATCAAAGAACTAGAGGAATCTTACCAAAATCAAAGTGTGAAAGCCTTTGGACATCAACTGAGCTAAAAACACACATTGGATTACTGTTTCCGCTGGGACTGTATCCCAGACATCACGAAGCCTAAGTGTAAATGTAGCACCTAACCTCAGGGTTCTTTAATTTCAGAGGAATAATGAGTGTGATCGTTCCATTTATTTCAACAGGATAGGGACATTTCTGCCATTGCCACCTATGTTTTTAAGTCCAATAGCATATGGAGTGGATCCCAATCACTATTATTAGATGGAGCAGATGCCTCCTCTTGATAGACCACTGAGTTGACAAGGAGCCTAAGTAGCACCACCTAGCTTAGAACTGGGCACAATGTAGACTTATGGAGGGTGGGTTGGGGGGTAGGAGGCAAGAACCCTGAGATTCACCGCCTGAAGTATGGTACAAAAATATACACAGAAAATAACACTGTTTCAAGAGCTGGAATTCACAGTATTTTAGTGTGATAACTAAAGGGAATTCACTACCCTTCATACCACAATCTGCTTCTCATTACTTTTGTCATATTAGCAACATATTTTAAAATGAAAAGAAGAGTTGTATCATTGTTGCTACTGCTGAACAACTGGGAGTTAGAAATTCTTGCCTTTGTACATCAATAAGCCTACTTGCAGATTCAGCAATCTTCTGCCCACCTCAGTCCAGCCCACATCTCACCAGCCTGCCAACAAGAATATCATGCAGGACTTTGTTGAAAGAGTAAATGAAATCCAGATCGGCATCCACTGCATTCCTCACATGTATTAGCTAGGAATTCTGTAAAGAAGAAGAAAAGGCTGGCCTGGTATAAAATATTAAGAAACTCATACCAGCTGTTGTTGACCCAGCTTTTTATTAAATTAAAATTCACAAGCTGGCTGTTTACTCATTCAATAATCCTCCCAGTTATCACCTGGCTAGTAAAAACAGATAGCAGAAGCCTCCTGTTACTTCTACAAGACAAGGACATTTTTCTCCTTCTAATTTTGCATAGCTTTTGCAAAAAGGCTCCTTTTATAAAGAGTTAAGACTGATAGAAGTTCTGACACCAATATCTCCAAGTCTTCCTAATAACTTAAGATGTCATTTGTTGTCTCCTACCAAGCCCAAAACTACAAAGGGCAGCTCTTCATTTCTTCATTCAGTCCTCCCAAACATATGTGTATTCTGTGCTGTCACCTCAGAACCAACTTATAGTGATTCTGATATGGCTTCCAAAATAAGTGAGATATTTGAGGGATAGTTTTACCAGTTTCAGTTCCCCAGTGAGCTTCCATGACCCTGTCCTTCACAGATCTAGTCCATCACTTTTTCCACTACACCACACTAGAAAAACCTACAAAATATATGACCCACAGCCAAACAACAATGGTATCTAGAAAGAGTGCAACTCAAAGAAACATGTACCATACAGCATGTTTGCCTCAGAGACAAACTGAACTGGATATTTACCATGTAAACACAATTAGTGCACATTTCTATTTTGTAAACAGTGGCAGATAACAGAGAAGTCTGAGCTGGATAAAGATCAAGAGGAAGCAGGGTCTCTTTCTATCTCTGCAACATTGTCAAAAAACATCCCAACTTCAAACCTGACCCCAACAGAAATGTGAAATATCATAATGAATGTATCAGGGAAGTTGATAGTTAATGTGGATTGGTCAAAACTGAGATATACTAAACTGCATCCATCATTTTCAAGAATCAACACTCACATCTGCAGAAAATAACTGATGATTCAATGATGATGAGGACAGAGAAATGTTAGAAGGGCTTTAGCAATAGTGGAAGATGGCACAAGCAGAGGACTACAGCAGACAACAGCAGCAACAGTCCGGTTAATATGTGGCAGTACTGTGCAACAGAAGGAAGCAATAGTCAACTACTTCTGAATGATTTATACCGTGAAATCCCTATAACAAGACAATCTAAATTTAAATGGCACACATTAGAAAATGAGAACCCTAGTTGGAAAGCCTTCAATCAACTACTGGAGAACAAAAAGAATAAGTATAATAGTTCTTTAGCCAACGAAGCAGGCAGATACGCACAAGAAACAAAGGAAACGGAGAGAATGATAACACAAGAAAAATGAACAATCTCTTGTAAGATCAAAAAAGACAAACAGAATTTTAAACCAAGATTTGGAATTTCATACATGGTTCAGTCAGCTTATTATGCAATGGCTAAGATTTGGAACATTGTAAGATCAACAGGAAATATATTATCTGAGTAAGATAAAATAAAGAGGAAATGAAAGAAATATGCTGAAAATCTGCACAGGAGAAATTTATTTATTATTTATTTATTATTATATTTTTATCCTGCTTATCTTCTGTAGAGAACTCTAAGCGGCTCACAGCAACGGCAAAAAGCCAAATAAACAACAATAATACATAATACAAATGTGACTAACAACAGTAAGACAAAATGGCAAGTGAGATTCTAAAATTAAAATTCTATGGCATCCCAGTCGCCAGTGAGGCGAAATTCCGAACAATGACACCAATGGTCATTAATAAAACCGATTATCAGTCAATAATGGTGGCGGGAAAAAGAAAAAAAATTAAGGTTCGCCAAAGGCCTCTTGGAATAGAAAGGTTTTTAAGGCTTTCCGAAAGGCCTGCAGGGACTCTGCAGAGCGCACTTCGCTAGGGATAGAATTCCAAAGGGATGGGGCTGCCACAGAGAAGGCCCGGTTCCGGGTGACCGTCTTCCGGGCCTCTCGAAATGCAAGGATCACAGATTTCCTCCAAGAAGGAACCTGCTTTCCTGGAATAGAAAGTGAATTCAATGTTGTTGTCAAAGCACTTGGAGAAAATAAATACCAACAAAGCTATTTCAATCTATATAGATTCAGTTAAAATTAAAAGAATATACAGATTACAAAAGCAAAACGATGGCCCATAGAATGAGAATATTCAATCACCATTCCAGTCCCCAAGAAAGAAAACACTGACTACAGTAACTGTAGGACTGCTGCATTGATTTCCCATGCAAGTAAAGTGATGCTCAGGTGTTACAACAAAAGACTTTCACCAGAGAAAGAACTGTTGGAGGTTCCATCTGGGTTCCAAAAAGGAAGACACATTTGAGAGCATATTGCACGTTGGCTATTGGAGTTTAACAAAGAATTTCAGGATGTAATTTACAGGTCTACCGCCAAGCCTCTGTCTGGATGGATCATGAAAAGTTATTGGTAATTCTAATGTATCACAACATCAGATTGCCCTGATAACAATTAAACTGATTGTTCTGTGCTTTGAACAAGAGACTACTGTTGGGACTAGGTTTTGACAAAATAATTTTACATTGGTAAAGATGCCAGTCAAAGGTAGAATTTATCTAACCCAGAACTTTGGATAAGTTCAAATGAAAAGGTGAAAAAAATGGGAAGAAAATCAGGATGTAAAGATTCACTGACAAACACCTGGCAGCTGTTTTACTAGCAGAAAATAGCAATGAAATGACTATTGTTCAAACAGAGAGGGTGGGCAAGAAATCAGAAGAGAGACACTTGAGAGGCCAACTATGAAGGAAGCAGAAAGATCATGAAATGTACGGATGTGTCACCAGGCTACAAGGTCAATATCATCCACACTGTGGTACTTCTCATTAATTTGTACAAATGTGAGCATGGGATGACGGCAGGAAAAATAATACATTCAGACAGTAGTGTTGTGATATCATGGACTGGTAGACAAGAGATAAATGGGTGCTCTTTCAAATGTAGTAGGAACTCTCAGTAAAAGCTAAAATGAATAAACTGAAAACTGTTTTGCTCCAGATATCAGAAGGCACATTCATGAAAAAAACTAAGAAAAGTGGAAACAAGCAGAACAAGATGCTCTGACACAGGCCAGATAAAAATCAATGATTTTTTTATTTTTAAAAAAATCAAAATAATTTGTCACAATTTAGATCACAAATGACATTTCAAAAATTTGGATGGATTCATTCATTCAGTCAAGGAAGCCAGGGTAAAGAGCTGAGCAGGTCTGGTACTGTTAGGGGCTGGGCAAAAGTCGGAAGGAGCAACTTGACCAACATAAACATTCATGATTCTTCCCCCCCCCTCCTCCCGAAATCTGTGACCCACGGGAGCTTCCTTCGAAATACGATTTTCGACCGAGGAGCCCGGGCAGAAAGAGCAACGCCGAGGTCCCCCTCAAGGACGAAGCCCCCCCTTCCTCTCTGCCAGACCCCCACCGGCCGGACCTTCGCGCCCCTTGAGGTCCCGGAGGCCCCTTTCCGGGGGGGGGAGAAGGCGGGCTCCCAGGAAGGGGGCGAGGCCGCCAACACCCCCCACACACCCGCCGGGAGGGGGGGGAGAAAGGAAACTCAACAGCACCACCAGGACTGCTTATCGACTGAGGAAACCCCCTGCTATCGACGACTCAGCCAGGCCACCCCCGCCCCCGCCCAGGGCAACAACAGGGCATGTCCCCGCCCGTCCCCCCCCCGCGGGCGACCTCGTACAACAACACTCGGTTCCCGCCGGCGACCAAGGAAGGGGTCTTCACGGGACAGACACCCACTGGAATCCAAGGCGGCTCTATTTGTCACGGAACTCGAAGGGCACCGTTTGAGGGGTTACTCAAGGAAGACACCCTCCGTGGCCGTTCGCCTTCCTACAGACAGAGAGTTTGGTTTTATTCTTTCACTGGTTTTGTCTTTCTGGGTTCTCTTATTCATAGGTTTGTTCCCCCCGCCCAGAGACCCCTTAGGGACAGTCGGTGCGGTTAATAATAAGTGCCATCCTTAGAGAGAGAGAGAGAGACGATGGCGGGGATCGAGGGAGGCCGGCGGGCGGCAGGCGAAGGGCAGCGCCTCAAAACACAAGAGCTGAGGGCGGGCGAAGGGGGCGGCCACCGCACCGGCTTCCCTTCCACCTCCTCCTCCTCCTCCTCCTCCCGGGTCCAGCGGGCGGACTCACCGGGGGACGCAGCTGGGGCTCGAGCCGTCGATCTCCCAGGCCGCGAAGAGGTTCATCGGCAGCGGGCTGTTCACCCCCGGCCCCGGCGCCGCCGCCGCCGAAACCACCATCCCGCCGGGGAGGCCGCTGGAGCGTCCCCGCGGCTCACTCCCTGCAGAGACCGCCATCGCCCCCGCGCAGAAGAAGAAGAAGAAGAAGAAGAGGAGGAGGAGGAGGAGGAGGCGGCCAAGCAGCGGCAGCAGGAAGGCTCCTCCCCCGCCCTCCTGGCCGGCCGCCCTCCCGGCCGGCCGCCCTCCCGCTGCTCGCGCCAAGCCACGCCCCCTCCTCCTCCCCCCCGCCCTCCTCCTCCTCCTCAGAGGCGCGTCCAAGGCGGGTGACGCCTGAAGCCGCCTGGCAGCGCCGGCACCCAAGAAGCCCCAGGCAGGGAAAGAGGCGTTCGGGCGGAACAGGAAGTGAAACCGGAAGGCCCTCCCCCCGTTCCCTCGCCCGCTTGGCACCCGGAAATTGTTTTCCGTTGCTTCCGGCCAACTCAGTCCTTTCCCCAGAGTCCAGTTCGCCTTGTGTGGGGGGGAAAGGGCTGGAGGGAGAGAGGGAAAAGGGTCGGCGGCAGGGTTATTTTTGGAGGCAAGATGGTGCTGCTCACGATGATCGCCCGAGTTGCCGACGGGCTGCCTTTGGCCGCTTCCATGCAAGAGGACGAGCAGGTGAAGAGTCTCCCGGCGGCCGCTTGGCTCTCCTCTCTGAGGCGTCACAGGGAGCCCTGAGGGGAATCAGCTCGAAGGGCTTGAGAGGAGGAGCTGCACGCCCGTCATGGGGGGCTTGACACCTGCAGGTGGACTTATCAAGCGCCTTGAACGTTTACATTTTTTAAATTTTCCTCTCAAGGTTAAGCCTGCAGTCCTAAACAAGTTCACTGGGAAGAAATCCTGTTGTCTCGAATTGCATTTACTTCCTAGTGCTGCAGTTTAAACCGTCGAGTCTTTTTATGTGTCAGATGCCTTGGAGAGCAGCTCAGACTGAAAACTGCATACCTGCTGTGTGCTTTTTCCTGGTTTGTGCATGGGCAGACAGCAGTTGCTATCTGAGGGGGCTTAAAATGTCTTGGTTATCTTATGTTTTGAATGGTTTGGGAACTCAAACCAGCAGTTTGTCAACGTTTATTTTAAAAGTTTTCTATTGCCTTGCAGTCAGGTCGGGACCTGCAGCAGTACCAGAGCCAAGCCAAGCAGCTGTTCCGCAAGCTCAATGAACAGTCTCCTACCAGGTGTACCCTAGAAGCAGGTGCTATGACGTTTCAGTAAGTACTGCATGATTTAGGATACTCAAGACAGAGTTGTGTGGTCTGTGTTTTAAGAGAGTAAAGCTCATTGGACATGAGGTAACTAGGGGCGTTCTTTCATGCTGTTCTTTTTGAAGCTAAAAGTAAACTCAAAGATTTTTCAGGATATCAAGTTCTTTATTATAAACCCAAAAGCTGTATAACCTTATTACTAGATCATATTACATCTTCATTTTATTTATATTTGCTTGCTTTAACCAAAATTACCATGCTATCCTCAGAACTGCCCTCACTGAACTAGCAGCATTAATGTTGACTGACAAACAGCTGTTACTGTCTTCAGTTCAAAACTCTAGCTACCTCTTTCAGAGATGCACTCCCGTTTTGGCAAGTGACACAGTAGTCACAAGAAGACCACCTGGTAGTGAGAAGGCTAAAAAAAATTGTAATTAAATAAATAAAAAGCAGAAACATGATAAAATCTGTATAGGTGTCAGTAGCATCTGCAATGTAAAATTCAATGCCCAAATAAACCCATATGCAAGCTATATTTATACTGTAAAATAGCTGGAATTTAATAGCGGAGATTATAATAAGCATCATCACCTTGTAGCTGTAGAGCTGGAAAGGACCCTATGGGCCATCAGTTCCAGCTCAGTACCGTTAGAAATTGCACTCCAAGCCTCTATCTTTGCAGCCCAATAGCTAAACCATGGAGCTATCCAGCAATTTCTGCCAGTTGAAGCTATTTAAAAGCCTAATTGGCAACATGATTGGGGCAACAACATTCAGAACGGATTGCATCTTCCCTCTCTAGCATTGGCTATTTTGAATAGACCCCATAATGTCATCAATCTTTTTAAAAAGCTCCAGCTGGTGTCCCCATATTTGAGAGTGCTGGGAGTTGATGAACATGTATTCCCCTTCTGACATACAATCCTCAACACAGTGTCACTGAAGCAATGACAAAAGCCAGCAAATTTTTCCTGCCTCCTCTGTGAGGCATAGTGAAACATCTGATGTGCATACTGTTTCAGACAAAATATCATTTGTAGTTACTAGAGATATTGAATGATGTGCTGCAAGTGTTTGGTGAAAAAAGAGTGTGAAATAGTACTACAATGGTTTAGCTATGGGAACTGATTTCTATCAAGCTGACATCTGATTTATTATATTCTCTGTTGCAGTTATATAATCGAGAGTGGAGTGTGCTATCTGGTATTGTGTGAAGCTGCTTTCCCCAAAAAGCTGGCTTTTGCATATCTGGAAGATTTGCACTCAGAATTTGATGAACAGCATGGAAAGAAGGTGCCAACTGTGTCCAGGCCCTATTCTTTCATTGAGTTTGGTGAGGTTCTTTTCCTTATGTTTAACTACTAAGGGTATTTCTGAGAGTTCCATTTAGTCACCTTCATGGCTGTTCCTTTTTTGATTTATCCAACTGCTCCCTCACAGCAGGTTTCTTATGTCTTCTGAGCAGCATTTGTACATAATATATATGAGTTGTTACTCTGTTGCTAGTACTGGTAGGAGCAGCCAACTTGCAGAAAAGTTGATCATGGTACATGCAAGAAGGTTCAGGATTACAGCCCTGCACAACGACAAATGGCTGCATCAATATCTAAAGTGCTTCAAGTTTAGTATTTCTTTCTACATTGGCTGGTATCTACCTCTGCAAGGCTCATAAAAACTGTAATACTATAGTTCCACATTGTCCAGAAAATTGTAGTGACTTGTATGATGGCTTATTTCTGTTGGTGAAAATTTCAGAAGACAGTATTTTGGTGTTTGACTGTTGTCAAGGAAGACAAGGAACATTTCAACAATCAAATCAAACATTGTCAAGTATCTAAAGCATTAAAACAGTAGCAGAAATAAAACTATGTTGATTACAAAAAGGACTATCTAGAGTACAGCCCCTTTCAGCTGCCCTACCTAATGTCAGATTGTATGAAGATACTGATTTGTAAATGATCTATGCCAAGTCTCATTTATAGACCATCTGGCTTATCTGATACAAAGCAATTCCCGGAAAGATCCTAGAGCAGATTATTAAGCAATCAGTCTGCAAATATCTAACAAACAATGCTGTCATTACAAGAACTCAACACGGGTTTCTTAAAAAACAAGTCATGCCAGACTAATTTGATCTCTTTCTTTGATAGAATTACAGGCCTGGTGGATGAGGGGAATGCTGTGGATATTGCTTATCTGGACTTTAGCAAGGCCTTCAATAAGGTTCCCCATGGTATTCTTGCTAAGAAGTTAGTAGGAAGTGGGATAGATAATGCTACTGTTAGGTGGATTTGTAATTGGTTGACTGATCGCACCCAAAGGGTGATCATAAATGGCCTCTCATCATCTTGGAGAGACGTGACCAGTGGGGTGCCCCAGGGTTCTGTTCTGGGTCCAGTGCTGTTCAATATCTTTATTAATGACTTAGAGGAAGGAATAGAGAGTATGCTAATTAAATTTGCAGAAGATACCAAATTGGGAGGGGTTCCTAATTCCCTAGAGGATCGGATGAAAATCCAAAAGGACCTTGACAGATTAGAATGCTGGGCCAAAGCTAATGGAATGGATTTCAACAGAGGGAAATGTAGGGTGCTACATCTAGGTAAAAAGAATGAATTGCACAGATATAGGATGGGGGACACTTGGCTAGAGAATAGTACCTGTGAAAGAGATTTGGGGGTCTTGGTGGACCACAAATTGAACATGAGTCAGCAGTGTGATGCGGCGGCCAGGAAAGCCAATGCGATTCTTGGTTGCATCAACAGAACCATAGTGTCTAGATCAAGGGAAGTGATAGTACCATTCTATTCTGCTCTGGTCACACCCCACCTGGAGTACTGTGTCCAGTTCTGTGCGCCTCAGTTTAAAAAGGATGTTGACAACCTCGAGCGGGTGCAGAGGAGGGCGACCAGGATGGTTGAGGATCTGGAGGAAATGTCTTATGAGGAACAGCTTAGGGAACTGGGAATGTTTAGCCTCTCAAAAAGAAGACTGAGAGGGGATATGATAGCTATGTTTAAATATTCGAAAGGATGTCATATTGAAGAGGGAACAGGTTTGTTTTCCATGGCTTCAGAGACTAGGACTCGGGGCAATGGTTTCAAACTACAGGAAAAGAGATTCCATTTGAACATTCGGAAGAACTTCATGACAATTAGAGCTGATCAGGCAGTGGAATATGCTGCCACAAAGGAGGGTGGTGGAGTCTCCTCTTTGGAGGTTTTTAAGCAGAGGCTGGATGGCCATCTGTCGGAAATATTGTGAAGGGGTTCCTGCATGGCAGGGGGTTGGACTAGATGGCCCATGAGGTCTCTTCCAACTCTATGATTCTATGAAACTACTGTACTAGTTTGTCTATTCGTTGTCTTCTCTACCTGACAGTGGTTGTCCAGTTTCTCAGGCAGAAGGTCAGCTGCTAATTGATGTTTAACTGGAGACTGATCTGGGTACTTTTTCCTGAAAACCTTGTCTTATTTATTCATTTTATGGCTTATATACCGGCTGTCTTCCCGAAGGAACTCCGGGCGGTTCACAACAGAACAGAAAAAAACAACAAATCATGTAAACAAACAACAAACAATTTAAAACAATTTAAACAATATAACTTCATAATATAAAAGGCAAAAAGACAGATGGCGGGGGGGAAATAAAAAATAAAAAAAATAAAAAGTCACCAAACACCTCACGGAAAAGCAAGGTCTTTAGAGCTTTCCTAAAGGCTGGCAGGGACTGTGCAAGGCACACTTCGCTGGGGAGATGGTTCCACAGGGTGGGGCCAGCCACAGAGAAGGCTCGGCTCCGACTGGATGTTTTCCGAGCCTCCCTGGGCGTGGCCACCCGCAGTGAGTGCGCCCGCGACAACCTAGTTGGTTGGGCCGAAGTTGACTGCTGGGGGATCCGCTCTGCCAGGTAGTCAGGTCCCAGGCCATGGATCGTTTTATAAATTAAAAGCAAGACCTTGAATCTAATTCGGGATGCAACGGGTAGCCAATGCAGGCGAGCCAGAACTGGGGTGATGTGGTCGTACTGACGCACACCTGCCACCAGCCTGGCTGCCACATTTTGCACCTGCTGCAGTCGCCGAAGGAGAGTCAAGGGCAACCCCATGTAGAGAGTGTTGCAGTAATCTATCCTTGAGATCACCAACGCTTCCACAACAGTTCTCAGGGAGTCCCGATCCAGGTATGGGCGAATCTGGGCAATCTGTCGAAGGTGGAAAAAAGCAGTCCTGGACATGGCAGCCACCTGGGCCTCCATGGTAAGGGCCGGGTCCAGGACCACGCCCAGATTCTGGACACTGCCAGCTGGAGGGAAACGCCCTCCAGTCTGGGGAGAGGGCCTCCATAACTGGAAGGGAAGTTCCCAAAGAACATAACCTCGGTCTTCTCGGGGTTGAGTTTGAGTCTGTTGGCCCTGGTCCATGCCATGACTGCATCCAGGTACTGGTCGAGGGCCTGGACAGCCTCAACTGCAGAGGTGGAAAAGGAGAGAGAGAGAGCTGCATGTCATCAGCGTACTGATGAGAGCAGACTCCAAATCTCCTTATGACCTCTCCAGCGGCCTCACATGGGAGAGAGGGACGACCCCTGCGGAACCCCACAAGGGAGTATCCACGGGGCAGACAACTCCCCCCCCCATGCTGCACACTCTGGGGACGGCTCTCCAAGAAGGACCGGAACCAGCTGAGAACAGTGCCTCTGATACCTATATCGGAGATCCGATCCAGCAGGATACCGTGGTTGACGGTATTGAAGGCCGCTGACAAGTCGAGAAGGACCAACAAGGTAGAGCTTCCCCTGTCGGCCCCCCGGAGGAGGTCATCTTGCAGAGCGACCAAGACTGTCTCAGTCCCCCGACCCGGCCTGAACCCAGACTGGAACGGATCAAAGACCCATTCTCCCTCCAGGAACGACTGAAGCCGGACTGCGGCCACCCTCTCGATAACCTTGCCCATGAAGGGAACATTGGCAATCGGACGGTAGTTTGCCAATTCGTCCGATGCCAAGCCAGGTTTTTTCAGAATGGGCTTCACCACTGTCTCCTTCAGGCGAGAGGGAAAAATCCCTTCCCTGAAGGAGGCAGTGGAAATAACGGAAGCCCATTCAGGCATGCTCCCTCTGGCAGTTTTTATGAGCCAAAAGGGGAGGCCGCTGGCCGGCAATGAGCAAGGGCCCTGGAGGCCTCAAGCGAGGAGACAGGCCCAGACTCAACCAATTGGGGAGACCAAGGGGGTGCAGCATCGGGAGATGCCGAGGATAGACTAGGGCAACCGGAGTCAAGACCGGCCCGGATGGCCTCTATTTTAGATCTAAAGAAGGCTGCAAAAGTCTCACTACTGAACTCAGTAGGAGGAAGCCTTACCAAACTCTGTGAATTATTTCCTGACATACACAACACTGAAAATAGGCACTCTTAAGTTTTCTTTGTTATAGCAAGAAAATTGTGCTCTATCCAGAATGTTGAATATAGGTAGGTGAGAGCAATGATTGCATAGGTGTTGCATGTATCCGTGTTTACTGCTGATGGAGCTCGTCAACCGTGACAGAGAAATTAAACTGTCTACTTGCACATTTTCTCCTGAAGTATTTTGAACCTCTCTGTTGAAATAAAGATGGGGAATTACTTAAATAAATTGATATATTTTTTCTGTAGCCCACTGGATATTTTCTGCATGTAATAAATCAAGATACCTTAACTTGATAAAGCCATCAAGGCTTCAACTGTTTCAGTGTGCATATTGGCCAGATGCTTATTGTACCAAATGATCAGCCTAACGACTAAGGAAAGTGGCCAGGAGCACAGTTTAAACATACACAGCAAATTTGTACTCTAGGAGAAATCCACATTCTTATTGCTTTGGATGCTTTTTTTAATTTATTCTGAGAGAGAGGTAAAATTCTGGAAATTTTGAAGCCCATGGAACAAGCTTTGGGGAAAATGGGGGTGGGGGCGGGTACAGGGTATTTTTCATTGTTCCCAATTTTTTTAGAAATTTTATATCTTTATTCTGAAATTAAAACAGATAAATCTACTACAACAGTGATACTTTGTACTAATAAAGAAAAAATGATCAGGCCTATAGCCACTGTATCACCTATATCCAGTCTTGCATTCAACATAGTAATTTATTTATATTGACATTGCAGCTGATATTTAAGAACCCTGTTGAGAAGTAAGCATCTAAATTTGTAGAGACATTTCATAAGGTTGTCTGGGTTTTGAGCTACCACTTTGCTCTGGAAAGGCAAGTCAGTGCATTAGCTAACATTTTGAAAGGGAGAAAGGTTGTTATTGAATAACTCTGTCTTGTTCCAGATACTTACATCCAGAAAACGAAGAAACTTTATATCGACAGTCGTGCAAGAAGAAACCTGGGGTCGATCAACACAGAGTTACAAGATGTACAGAGAATCATGGTAGCCAACATTGAGGAAGTCTTACAACGAGGCGAAGCACTTTCAGGTACAAGAATGACTTCGCTATAGTGCCCCTTTGGCGAACATCTAGACCAATAATGATAGGGGTAGCTAGAGGCCACCATCCATAAGAGAGCAGAAGAAAAGTGGAACTAGGGGTAAGCTGGCCCTTTCTAATGAAACACTCAGTTAGTAATGAAGGGCATTAAAGTATTTTCCAAGTATATCTGCACTCAGAGATATGGCAAATGACTTCTAAAAAGGAGACACCCTCATCAGTCACTGTGCCCTAAATACAAAATCAACTCTGGTATCATTTTGAGATGTAATTTAGTTTGGATTAGCAGGTAACAAGCTGCGGAGCCAGAGATTGAGAATTCAGTTCCCCACTGTGCTTCCTACAAGCCAAGCTACTTTAAGCAAGCTGCACAATCACAAAGCTGCCCCGGAAGAGAATTGCAAACCATGTTTGAGTACTCTTTACCTAGAAAACCCCCAAAAGGTTCACCATAAATCAGAATTGACTTGATGGATGATGATTATGAAGATGATTTTCTTAACCTGATAAGCTTTTAATTCCTTACTAAATTATTGAGCAATGTTGTTAGGCAATTATAATTAAGGTGTTTTTAATTAAGATCTCATCCCAAAATTGCAACAATAAAAGCTAGCAGTATACAATAAAAAGTGATGAAACAATGATCAAATTATAAAATATTTCATTGCAGTCGCCAAGTCTAGTATCATGGTTAGGAAAGTGCCAAAGCAAACCAAGTCTTCAGCTGGGAGGAAATTTACCCCACCTTGGGAGCCTGTCTGACACAGTAACTTTTGCTGTTCCTCCTTTCAGTCTGATCCCTTTTCTGTGATATAAGCAGGAGTGGCAGGGTGGAGTAGGTTACCTGGAGGGGGGGAAGGCCCACTGAAATGTAGTGTGGTCAGGGGCCTCCTGTGCCTTGAACAAATTCTGCCACTTAAATATCACCAGACATTGCAGATTCATATTGGTAAAACTGCAGAATAGTCCTGGTTGGGCAAAAGGAGGATTTATCCAGTTTACCATTTGTTCCTTAGCACTGAGCTATTTCTACTATTTGTAATACACTGTAAACACTGATAGCAGTATGAATAGTAATAAAATATACCTCTGTTGTCTTAAACTTCATTGATTTTGTTGTACTGAAGAACATTTTGTATGTAGAATTTATTGTTTAACGGGAAAGAGAGTTGTAAGCACATATGAGACACTGAACAAATTCTACCTTTGCGTATATATTTTCTGTTATGTATCCATTTTATCTGGGGAATGTGTTTGATTCAAAAGTATTTGCTAAAGCATGCAAGTAGGGGGTCTTATTTTTGACTTTGTAAGCTGCTCTGCTATCCCTTTTTTAGCTTAAGAACGGGATGAAAATACTTTGAATCAATAATCCCTGGAAGAATGCAGTCATGATTCCACATTTGTTGCACAAAAGAAACGTTTACTGTGAAGGCCAGTGGAATGCCTGTGACGTAGGGAAATTATAATTTGCCTTGAAAAGCAGTGTAGGTTGAAGAAAGCATTGGACTGTCCAGATGGAGCAGCCGGTGAAGGGAGAGGCAGGTTTTCTCCCCACTGGAGGCATTTCAATTCCTAGTCTTGGTACCAGCAATGGAGTTGCATCTGTGAGATTGGGGCGGCGTGGGGGGGTTGTTTGTACTTTCTGGTACCTTTATAAAGCCAGAATTTGTCTGCTTTTTTTAGTACTCAGAAGTGTAACAAGGTAGTCAGATAGGGGACTTAGTAATGTCATGTTGTCCTGTGTGGCCTGAGTCGATAATAGGGGGTTCTCAGTAGATAAGCAGTCATGGTGGTGCTATTGAGTTTCCTTCCCCCCCCCCGGGGGGGGGTGGGTTGGCAGCCTCGCCCCTGTCACGGGAGCCCGTCTTGCCCGTGGAAAGTCCAAAGCAGTGTGTCTCACTTAAAGCATTTTTGACGATAGATATATTGGGTGCTTCATGGAAGAATGACTGAAGCTTTGGCTTTAGGTAAGACTGAATTTAGGCCTTGAATGTCAACCATGCAGACTGAAATTCTGTTGCACAGTTCTGCAAACAGTATAACTTTTGAATATGAATTGCCATAAGGTAAAAAATTTCTGTAGACATTGTCTGATGCATAGTGAATTGCATAACTTGGCATGCAACAGATAATCCCTACAGAGATTTTTTAACTTTACAGTAATTCATGTCTAAAAGCTATGCCATTTGTCTTACGGCTCAACAGAATTTCAGCCACTAGACAACTATCTGGCATTTTATACTCCCACGTGTGTCTTATTTAATTTCCCCCCTTTTATTCCTTTGAAACAGCTTTGGATTCCAAGGCCAACAATCTGTCAAGTTTGTCCAAGAAATACCGCCAAGATGCAAAGTATCTGAACATGCGGTCCACCTATGCCAAGCTTGCTGCCGTCGCTGTGTTTTTTATCATGCTGATCGTCTATGTACGATTCTGGTGGCTGTGAGTGGTTCCCAGGCATTCAAGATGGACAACTCGTAATAATAGCAGGCATAAAGTTGTGAGATGCCAAGATCACAGGGATGCATATTAGAATCCCCATCGGGATGCCCTTATAGTGAGAATTGCTGCTATTCTCCAGTGAATCTTTGTTTCTAAATGTCAGGTCTTGCTGAAGTCTAAGGATTCTTGTTTTCAGCTGTTGCACACTTAAAAGACATAAAAAGTCCATCCAGCTAGCAGCACTGATAGGATATTCTGTGTTTGTTTATTGGCCCAGTTTTCTGCTACTCAGCAGTTGGCCAAATTCCATCTGTAAATAAGCCCAGCCCTGGTAATAAAGGGACTCTGATGAACATTCCTAGTACTAGTGCCCTTTTCTTATTAAGAATCCGGGTCTTGCTCCTTGAACAGAAATTGGTGTTCCATGTCTGACACCTTATTCCACAAAGGTGAGTGTAGTTTGGTCATTTTATATTGTCAGGTATCCTAACTTGTGACATGAGCCCTTCTCAGTGTGATGCCTTCCAGATATATTAGGCTACAGCTGCAGGCTACAACTAGTCGGCAGGCTATTTGAGGATAATGGGATGTGTAGTCCAGCACATCTTGGGGCAGTGGCTTGGGCAAGGCTTCATTATGTCATTGTTTAATTTACTTTTCTTCAGGCGACTTCATCTAGTGCAAAGTGAAATATTGAAATACTTGTAATAGAATCAAATCCTATTTCATTTCAAAATACCCATGTTCTAAGACATATTTTAGGCATAATACAAGTTGATCATATTTGAGGATTATACTAAAGTACAGCAGATAACCCACAGTTAAGTGTGATGTGAAAGAATGAGTGAATCTTGTTCTGATGTTCTCTGTTCCTCTCCTGCCAATAGAAGGAGACTGGCAAGTTTTACTTCCACCTTTACTGATCTTTTTGTTATACTATCTGGGCTGATAAAGTGCAGTTATTTCTTACTATGGCTATTTTCAAACAAGCAAACTTCAGACTGTAATTAGTAGAAGCTGGATTTTGTAAATAATCATTGTTAAGTTTAAGCACAGTTTGTCCACCTGAATAATTCAGGAAGACATGGTTAAATAAAAGTGATTGCGGAAGCAGAAAAGTTAAAGGGGAGTGTGGAAGCTACAAGCTCACTTTGGCTTGTTCACGTCACACTAAACAATGATTTAAAGCAACATAATTTAGAGGGTATGATTAAGTCTCCCACATTCCTCTGAAAATGTTATGTCATCCTTTACTTTCTCCAGATTATAGAGTCAGAGGGCAAAATAGATTCTTTCAGACATTGTTGGACTGCTCCTCCCACTATTCTTCACCATCATTGGCTAGACCCATTAAGGCTGATGAAAGATGCAGTCAACAGAACTTGGAGCCCTACGTTGCCTGCCTTTGCTATAGGATAGCATCATACTACATTATCTGGATTATTCTCCTTTAGAAAGGGCTTGAAGAGCAGGCCTCTTCTTGAATGATTTAGCAAACTATGTTTTGAAAAATTAAGTTCCTTTGTCAATCACCTGTTTCCTAGATGTTTGTTACTTCCTACTTCTGTGTAGCAAAAAATTAAAGAAACAGTCATGGGACAGAAACTGTTGGAATCATCAACTCCATAAGGCAGGGATGGTGAATCTTCAGTGCTTCAAGCATTTTGGACCACCACAACTCCCACAGTCCTTGATCATTGGCAATATAGACTCAGAATTCTGGGAGTTATGATTCAAAAGATCTGGCAAGCCAAAGGTTCCCCACCCCTGTTATAAGGCATCTGTGTTTCTTTTCAGGACTGACCTTTAATCCTCAAACAAATATTGAGGTAAAATGCAGAAAATTCCTGATTAAAAGCACATGTGTTTTGTGTGTGGCAGAAGAGGGCAAAAAGAGAGCTGCCTCCTCATGAACTCTCAGCAAGAGCCTCCCTAAATTTTTCTACCATCTCAAGACTAGCAGAGTAGGACAGAAACATTTGTGGCAATATATTTGCCGCTGCTGTTTTGCTGCTGGCAATTAGTTTCCAAATTCCGATTAACTTTCCAACTTCAATATATAATACAATTCTGTGTCATTTCTCCAATGGAAACAGAATCATGTCTTCAGTCTGGGAAGACCAAAAAAAATAATCCTTGACATTGGTTGATAGCTCTTTGGCTAGTTGTCTGTTGCCCTCCAATTGTTAGCAGTGAAATAAATACATTAAATGTGTTTGTTTTATTGGATTTTTCTAATCTCCCCAAAAGTTTCCTAAAAACACTGCCTATATCACTGTCTCTTTTAAAGATTTATTTGCTCCTTCAAGTGAGGGTGTCGTGAGTCATGATCCTAAGTTCCAATCAACTTGGCACGTTCCTCTAGTTAAACTGATAAGTCTGTTTTTTCATGTAAAATATATCTCTGCTTTGACTTTTTTGCTTAAGTTTGTCAACTATTCTTTTTCATTGGAATTCTAGGAAGACATTAGCACAGGTGTATCTCTGAAGTTAAGGAACCTCCAAGGATCAGCAATTCTGTCCATTCAGACATGGTTATTCCTAGGATTCCCAACATATCATACAGTATTGTTCTGAAAGTATATTACAGTACCTTGCCAAAGCTCAACAGGACTTCTTGGTGCCTGAAGACCACATGTCGACCTTGGGTAGAAATCAATGTGTGCCAAGAATTTTTTGCAGCATTGTAACCAGATTTCCAAGGAGTTTGCTCTGACAGTATTCCAATTATTGCTGTAAGATGAAATGTTGAATTTACCTGTTAAACGTTCTTGATTGTATAGTGCTTTTAAAAGCCTAGTTGACCCTGTTTGCAAGAATTCCTTGCTGAATTTTGTGCTGGCAACATTATGTGTACCCCTGTTTCGCTGGTTTCTACCCACAAAAGGTATACTTCTATTGTCACTGGCATAGGCACTCAACTCTTCATCAAGGAGAACCAAGGTAATGAGATGTTCCACTTCTTGATGTTGTTCTCGCGGTCTTGAGAGATGATCCAAGTAGAAGCTAGGGCAGAAAAAAATTGCCCCCTTTTTTGGAAAAAAATAATTCGCCTCCAAAAAGTTCAGCATTCTTCATTCCCCAGACCTTATAGCTCCCAGAACCAAACCTAGATTCACTTTTTTTGTAGTAGCTGGGGTACAGCTGCTTTCTCTACATGGCTATTTTTTGATTCACCCTGAAACAATTGAAGAGCAAACCTTCAGCATGATTCAAGTCTTCATTTTGCTGAAATAGTACTTCTTGATAGAAAATATAAGAAGAGATTAAATCAGTGGTTTAAATACTGACAGTTCTTGCAGGGGGTTCTGGAACTTGAAATGTGATATTCATTTTGTCAGTACTCTGTTATATAAGTTGTCTTTGTGCCAGCTCATCTATTAGGGCTGGGAATAGGGAATATTACAGTATATCAAAATCTAGATTTGACCCAGAATAATTTCATGGGGACTGCACACTAGAGTGGTCATTTCCACATTTGTGGGTGGGAAAGCTGAAGCAAATAAATGGACTGAAACATGCAATTTTCTCTTTTTGACTACCACATTCCCCCCCCCCAATGTCCTGGCATCTCAGTCAGTGCTTTAATGTTCCACATCTGCCTGACTTGTATGCAGCAATTAGTCTCATACTTGCCTTAGGATGTTTGTTTGTACATAGACCCTCACAGAAGCAGTCTTGTTAGCTGTGAAAGGAGAGAGAGCATCCGTGGTTTTGCAGTATCAGATATCACAAGGCATTAACCAATTTCTGCATCATGGAAGCCTATCTGTCACATGGCACAGCCTCTAGTCAAGGATAGCAATTGATACGCTAATACTAAGCTACAGTACTGTCCTGAGAGCAGCTAAGTGTGAGCACATAATGCAGGCAGCGGTGGTGGAAGCAGGCAATTCTGGAGAAGAAAGTGATGGAAAAAACTAGGCCCCACATTAGCATAGAAGCACAAAGAGTGAACAGAAGGTAGCTCCTGCCCAGCCCGTACAGTTTCCTCAAAGTCAGATTGGCATACAGAATGAGGAAGACCGATAGTAGACTTGCCTTGAAACAGACTAGGGGTCCATTTAGCCCAGTATTGTCAACTGACTGGCAGCAATTCTCAGGGACTTCAGAATAATATCCTGGTCCATAGTAGACATTTCTGTCAGTCTGCTATATAGCAAGACAGAACTCTGTGACTTTTCAAATGAGTTCAAATTGTTCTTTAATTACTGGATAACCCATACACATTGTTTGAATTACAGTGGACCGTCATATAACGAGCAGTTTGTTTAACAGAAAATCCACTTAAAGGAAAAAAAATTATGGAGATGGGGGAAATCGCTTAACAGAATCGCCTATGGGGCGAATCCGTACAACAAAAGCGGTTGCGATTAGGGATCAATCCGTTTTCAATGCATTCCTATGGGAAATTTGTACAAAAGAAAATTTGTTTAACAGAATTTCATTTGGAACAAATTAATTTCTTTATGCAAGGTACCACTGTAATGCCACCTGTTTTCTATGGTGTTGAGCCAGATAAATCACTTGAATGACTCTTTTAAAAGTTGGGGGCTTAGGGCCCCAGATGATGTGATATGGTTTTCTACTGCTCCTGGTAAGTGTGATTTGTGCCCCCACCCCCACATTGAGTAGAGAGTGTGGAGGAAAACAGTAAAACCTGTTTCCCCACAGTGTGATCCTGACAAAACATTAGCGGCAGTCATCATCCCACTTCAGGGAAAAGATAGTTTGTAAGTAAGTGAAAGGCACCGAGTAGGCATTGGTGTCCTGTGAAAGCATATACTGTAATTAACAATCACATATTTGAGGTGATATGTTGTTATGTGCCATCAAATCACCCCATCATGAATGAGTGATCTCCAAAATGCCCTGTCCTCAATAGATCTGCTCACCTTTCCAACAACATTGTTGCCTTTTCCTGTCAAATTTAATAAGTCTACAACAAAGATCACCCTGTCTTCTTCTGATGTGCCTCAGTTTCAACTGATAAGAGTGGGAATATAATGTCCAAGTTTCTTATGCTGCTAAAATATTTATTGAAGCGTATGTATGTACGGTATGTATGTATGTATGCAAAAGCATCTGGCCCAAGGACCACTCTGGCAATATACAATATCATTTAAATACAATAATGTAAAATACCATATTAAAATACAATAATGAAGAAAGACAAAAAACAAAAAAAGATTCAAAATTAACATTAACATATGCACTAAAATGTAAACAAACATCATTAATAATCATAATAATAAAGGAGAAAAGAGAGGGAGAGAGAAAAAAGAAAGCCTAACAAAGATATGGAAATTAGAAAAGAACAGGCCAAGACAACACAAGCAAACCAGTAGTATGTGTCAGTTACAAATAAAGTCTGGATAGGTCATCCTGAACAGCCAGGTTTTTAATTGGCATTTAAATCACAGGAGCAAGGGTGCCTGATGGATCTCAACAAGGAGGGTGTTCCACAACTTAGGGGCAACCAAGAAGGCCCAGCTCGTCGTCAATACCTTCTGGGCCTCTCGGGATCAGAACCCTCAGCTGTCCCATCAGGGATGCACAGGTGACTCAGGCAGTTCTGTGTGGGAGGAGCCACTATGAGAGATATCGAGGTCCCAAACTATTTAGGGGTTTGTATGTTAATATTAGGACCATGAAGTCAACATGGCAGCGAATCGGAAGCCAGTGCAGGGCAGCCAGGACGGGCGTGATATGTTGATGTCTTCTGGTACCCATCAACAGCCTGGCCACTGTATTCTGCACTAGCTGGAGTCTCCGCATTAACCCCATAGGCAGCCCCACATAGAGAGTACTGCAGTAGTCTAATCTCAAGATCACAAGCACATGGACCAGTGGGGTGAGGAAGGCCCACAATCAGGCAATCCAGTGCAGTTGGAAATGTGCAGATCAGACCACAGGCGCCACCTGAAATACCATGGAAACTGCCAGGTCCAATAGGACACCTGAACTATGGACCTCATCGTTCATGGAGGGAGTCACTCCCCCAAAAGAGAGGGAGCTTCCCAATCCACAGACACGGGGAGTACCCATGTAGTATTTGTACTATATGTTGTCATCTTCACATGTTCCTAACTTTTACTTTTCTGAAGGGCCCAGAAGTGCTGGCTATATTCCACCTCTGGAGGCGGAAACTGACAGACCCTAGAATCGGGTCTTGCATTGCTGTAGTATATAGGAGGATAGGCTGCTAAGCACTCTTTGTTTCTCAAATATAGTATGCCTTTCTACAAAGCAGCGGCATCTGAATAAGGCCAAATTCCTTGTGAAGTGCAGACAACTCTTTGCTGACATTGGTGCCTCTGCCTAACCTTTCCACTTTGCACTCACTACAGAACACAGCTGCTGCTTAGGATCCAGTAGGACTGTAAAAGACATATACATGGTTGACTAAAGAACTCTCAAGTCAGCTAAATTTAAAAAAAAACATGTACAGGAAATGGAAAAATGGGAAATGCTCCAAAGAGGACTATAAGCAAATAGTAAGTATATGCAGGGGGCTGGTAAGAAAAGTTAAAGCATGGAATGAACTTAGACTTGCCAAAGAGTTTAAAGATACTAAAATGGTTTTTTAGTTATGTCCACAGCAAAAGGAAAAATAAGGAAATGATAGGGTCTCTTTGTGGCAAAGATAACTGATTACTAACAGGAGACAGGGACAAGGCAGAACTACTTAACACCTTCTTTGCCTCTGTTTTCTCCAGAAAGGAAAAAAGAGTTCAGTTGGGTCAAAGAGCAAATGCGGTAGGGTGGAAATTGCAGCATAGAATAGGTAGGAAGGTAGTACAGTACAGGAATACCTGGAAACCCTAAATGAATTTAAGTTTCTGGGTTTAGATGAATTACACCCAATGATATTAAAAGAACTGGCAGAAGTAATTTCAGAACCATTGGCAATAATCTTTGAGATTTTCTGGAGAAGTCCTCATAGATTGGAGTATGGCAAATATTGTCCCCATCTTCCAAAAGGGGAAAAAAGAGGACCCAAATAATTACCACCCAGTCAGTTTGACATCTATTCCTGGAAAGCAGACAGTCTGTAATTATTTAACAAGCAATGCTGTCATTACTAAAAGTCAACACAGATTTCTCAAAAACAAGTCATGCCAGACTAATTTGATCTTTCTTTGATAGAGTTAGAGGCCTGGTGGAAGAGGAGAATGCTGTGGATATTGCTTATCTGGACTTTAGCAAGGCCTTCAATAAGGTTCCCCATGGAATACTTGCAAAGAAGTTAGTAGAATGTGGGACAGATAATGCTACTGTTAGGTGGATTTGTAATTGGTTGACTGATCGTACACAAAGCGCAATCGTAAATGGCTTCTCATTATGGAGAGATGTGACCAGTGGGGTACCCCAGGGTTCTGTTCTGGGTCCAGTGCTATTCAACATATTAATTAATGACTTGGATGAAGGAATAGAGAGTAGACTGATTAAATTTGCAGTTGATACCAAATTGGGAGGGGTGGCTAATTCCCTAGAGCAGTGATGGCGAACCTTTAGAGACCAAGTGCCCAAACTGCAATTCAAAACCCACTAATTTTTTTGCAAAGTGCCAATACAGTAATTGAACCTGTATACAGGTGGCTATGAAGGGGCGATGTCGAGTGCCCACAGAAAGGGCTCTGAGTGCCACCTTTGCACCCGTGCCATAGGTTCGCCATCACTGCCCTAGAGGATAGGATAAAAATCCAAAATGAGCTTGATAGATTAGAGTGCTGGGCCAAAGCAAATAGAATGAGTTTCAAAAGTGAGAAATGTAGGGTCCTGCATCTAGGCAGAAAAAAATGCATTCCGTAGATATAGGATGGGAGACACCTGGCTGGAGAATAGTACCTGTGAAAGGGATCTGGGAGTCTGGGTGGACCACAGCTTGAATATGAGTCAGCAGTGTGACACGGCGGCCAAGAAAGCCAATGCAATTCATAGTTGCATCAACAAAAGCATAGTTTCTAGAGCAAGGTAGGTGATAGTACCACTCTATTCTGCTCTGGTCAGACCCCACCTGGAGTACTGTGTACAGTTCGGCACCCCTGTTTTAAAAGGATGTTGACAACCTCGAACGGGTCCAGAGGAGGATGACCAGGATAGTTAAAGGTCTGGAGCATACGTCCTACGAGGAGTGGCTAGGGAGCTGGGAATGTTTTGTTTTACAAAAGAAGGTAGAGAGGGGATATGATAGACATTTTTAAATATTTGAAAGGATGTCATATTGAAGAGGGGGCAGGTTTGTTTTCAATGGCTTCAGAAACTAGGACTCGGAGCAATGGTTTCAAACTATAGGAAAAGAGATTCCATTTGAACATTAGGAAGAACTTCATGACAGAGCAGTGGAATATGCTGCCACGGAGGGTGATGGAATCCCCTTCTTTGGAGGTTTTTAAGCAGAGGCTGGAGGGCTACCTGTCAGGGGTACTATGATGGGGGTTCCTGCACGGCTGGGGTTTGGACTGGATGGCCCTTAAGGTCTCTTCCAACTCTGTGATTCTACATCCTAGGCTACAATGTCCACTACACTATTAAAGAGTTATTTTATATTATGTCCTCTACCCCCTTTTCCACCATGGGAGTTTGCACTGCGAGGGGTTCAAAGAGCCCTTTTTGCACAGGCTCCCACTAGGAGCCAGCTCAGAGTGGAGTACAGGAGATGTACAGGAGATCTACCTGTAGTTACAGTATTGATATTTCATGGGGCTAGCAGCAATTCTGCTTCCTGTGTCTTGTAACATACAGATTGCATCACCTACTTTATTATAAATTAGTATTTTTCTATACATTCAGACCCTATGTATACTTTCCTATCTGTTCACTTAATATAAAATAAAAATAACACATAGTAATTTTAAAAGCCCACCTACTATATAGGACAAAGTGTGAGAGAACATGATTTAATGGTGACAAGCATAATTAAGAGAAAACACAACACTGTGTTCAAAGTAAAACCTACCAACCCAACCTATAGAACTTGGATAATTAATTTATATAGGTCACTACAAAATGTTTAAATCATCATGGGTACTGCTAAGGGATCTAATACACAGGGTGAGAAATCTGTAGAAACATAAAGATCAGTAGCAGTTTTGGGAAACAGGTCTCAGAGAAGCGTGAGTGATTGCAATAAACCTAAGAAAACCCCACACAAATTAGTATAATTGGAAGTTTGAAAATGACATATTTTAAAAGGCATGATTAATCTTCAATCCAGTCTCAAAGAAAGCAAACACCAAAGACTGCTATAACTATAGGGCCATTGTATTAATTTCCCTTATAACAAAGTTATGCCAACATTTTGCAACAAAGGCTTTTACCGTAGGCTTTTACAGAGCAAGAAATGCCTGGTGTTTGAGAATGATTCAGAAAAAGAGGCACTACGGGTCATACTCCAAATATATGTTGGCTGCTGCTTTGTACCAAATAATTCCAGAATAACATCAGTGTGTGCTTTATAAATCATGTGAAAGCCCTTAACTGTGTGGATCATTAAAGGTGATGGCTCATTATCAAAGAAAGGAGCTTGTTTCAGCATTTTATTGTCTTGACACCTCTTGGGCAAGAGACAACATTTAAAGCAGAATAGGAACTGGCAAGCCTCTCCAGTACTCCTGCCAAGAAAACTCCATGGACATGGGGTCACAAATAGTCGGTCACAACTGTAATGACACAACAACAGCACAGAGAAAGAATGGTTTCCTTAAAACAAAAGTATGAAACAACAATCTCTTTTACTTCTCTGTTCAAAATACAGTATATCATTCTGGAAAACTGGAGTAGAGTCAGAGGGAAAAACGTTGTGAAAGAAATATAAATAAATTAAGATATGTATTGCAGGTAGAGGAAGCAATGGCCTGAAACAATGGATAAACATGATTTATAGAACATGCAAAAGCTGGACTGCAGCTGAATGTGAAGAAGAAAAATATGCCTACAGTAGAAATATATAACTTTAATGTTGACAATGAATAGTTTTACAAACACATCTAATAGTAGCATTGTCTAAACCACTTTTTACAAGAATGTCTGCTAAATTATCGTGAGATTCCTTGTCAAAAGTTTTGCTGAAACCAAAAGGTGTCCACTATGTTCCCAGCATTCTCCTTACCTAATAAGCTTGTGACTCTATTAAAAGCAAGCAAGCAAGAGAGATTATTAGTCTGGCATGAACTTGTTTTTGAGAAACCCATGATGGTGTTCAGAATCATAGCATTATTTTCTAAATACTTGCAGAGAGGCATTAATTATCTGTTCTATAACATTTCCTGGAATAGTGTCCCACTGAGAGGTTAAGTTGGACCTTCAACCGTGGACCTTCTCCCACTGCCTTTTTTAAAAAAGACGAGCAACTATTATTTGCTGCTATTTTCCAAGGATTTGTAAGAAAGGTGAAACACAAGACCAGGATGGTAAGAGATCTGGAAACCAAACCCTATGAGGAATGGTTGAGGGAGGTGAGTATGTTTCCCCTGGAGAAGAAACTGAGAGACAGGATGACGCCCAACTTGAAATACTTGAAAGGATCCCAAAGGGAAGACGGAGCAAGCTTGTTTTTTCTAGCTTCACATGGTAGAACATTTAGGAAGAACTTGGCAATAGAAGCTCTTGGGCTCACTTCCTTTTGACATTTTTAAACCGAGACTACATTGTCAATAAGATTTCAGCTGTGGACTGCCTGCTTTGACCTTTTATTTGATTCTATTACCTTATAATTATTGCTTTGTATAACGCCTCAGTTTTACCTTGTTTTACTGTGTTATCTGTTGTTAGCTTCTGTTATATTGTTAATTAGTGTTTCTTTTTTTGGTTGCCATGTCGGCAGGGATTCCTATTTGTGTGGTGTCGGACTGTGGGAGGTACGCTAGGAGTGGGGTGATTCGTTGGGTTAGAAGAACTCGGGTCAGGCAGTTGGTGCCAGTCCCCCATTCTGACCCCCCCCACTCACTGCCACGTATCAGGGAGCCACTCCGTCAGCGCCTCTGACCTGTCCTGCCTCTTGGCTCATGCCAGGTCAGTTCACAATAAAATCCCCATCCTCCACAATGCTATTGTGGATGTGCGAGCCGACCTGGCATGTATAACTGAGACCTGGGTGGATGCGGAGGGAGGGGCTTCCCTCTCCCAGCTATGCCCCCCCCAAGGTTTCAGGTCCAGTGTGCGGGCAGGCCAGAGAGTCAGGGTGGCGGGGTGGCCACCTTTTACAGGGAATCCCTTTATATCAGCAGATATGCGGCATTGGTGTGTCCCGGATTAGAATGCCCCCCTTTTGGTGGTTGGGGACTTCAACGTGCATGCCAAGGAGGAACGTTCAGGAGCGGCTCTGAATTTCATGGTGTCCATGGCCTCCATGAATCTGTCTCAGCATGTTGTTTGCCCAACCAATAGTGTGGGCCATATCCTGGACCTGGTCTTTTCCTCCATGTCGTCAGATTTTATGTCCCCCAGCATGTGTCATGGTCAGACCATTATCTGCTGTCTTTTCCCCTGTTGATTGCTGCCCACCGCGCGGGGAGCATCGGCCCCTTGACTGGGCCCCTCCCTGAAAGCTTCTGGACCCTGTCTGGTTCTCGGAGGCCCTTGGAGAGGTTCCTGGCTGATGACCCAGTTGATGCCCTGATGGAAAAGTGGTATGAGGATGCCACCTTGGCTGTCGACCGGATCACCCCCAAGTGCCTTCTTCGCTGTGGAGCTCGCTCCTCATCGTGGTATAAGGCTGAGCTGAGAGCAATGAAGCAAGAACAAAGGCTTGAGAGCAGATGGAGGAATGATCGGTCGGCAGTTAATTGGGCTGCTGTTTGTGCGCTGTCCAGGCTCTATGTCTATGTGATCAGGGACACTGAAACAGCTTATTACTCCCTGAGAATTGTTGCAGACTCGAAGCACCAGGCGGAGTTGTTCCGGGTGGTTTGAGACCTCACCAATCCTTGTCAGCCTAGGCCTCCTCCTAGTGATTTCACTAGTGAGCAATTTGCAGCCTTTTTTAGATCTAAAATTGAGGCCATCCGTACTGATCTGGATTCCAGTAGCCCTCCTCTAGTATCCCGAGCACTGCACCCCCTCGGTCTCCTTGCCTGGTTGAGTTTGGACCTGTTTTTCCAGCGGAGGCCTCCAGGGCTTTGGCTTATTGTCGACCAGCGGCTTCCCCTTTTGACCCTTGCCCATCTTGGCTTATCAAATCTGCCGGAGCGAGCATGCTGGTGTGGGCTTCAGTGATCTCCACCACTTCCTTCAGGGAAGGGATTTTTCCCCTTCGTCTGAAGGAGACGGTGCTGAAGCGCACACTAAAGAAGGCTGGCCTGGCATCGGATGATTTGGCCAACTACCGCCAATTGGCATTGTTCCCTTTATGGGCAAGGTCATCGAGAGGGTCGCCGCCACCTGGCTTCAGTCATTCCTGGAGGAAAATCATGTCCTCGACCCAGTCCAGTCTGGGTTCAGGATGCTTTGAGGGACCGAGACTGCCCTGGTCGCACTGCAAGATGACCTCCTCAGGGAGGCCGACAAGGGGTGTTCCACCCTGTTGGTCCTCCTTGATCTGTTAGCGGCCTTTGATACCGTCAGCCACGGTACCCTGCTGGATCAGCTTACCAAGGCGGGGATCGGGGGTTCTGCTGTCTTCTATCCTTCCTCAGTGACCGGTCCCAGCGAGTCCAGCTGGGGGATGAGCTGTCAGCTCCCTGGACACTCCCTTGTGGGGTGCCTCAGGGGTCGGCAATCTCCCCTATGCTGTTTAACATTTATATGAGACCGCTGGCAGAGGTCATTAGGGGATTTAGAGTTCGCTGCCGTCAATATGCTGATGACACACAACTCTATCTCTCCTTTTCCACCTCTGCAGTGGAGGCAGTACGCTCCCTTGATCTGTGCCTGGTGGTGGTCTTGGAATGGACCAGGACCAAAAGGCTCAGACTTAATCCGGAGAAGACTGAGATTCTGTTCTTCAGGCGCCCTCCTCTGGGTACAATGGCTCCCTCCCCATTCTCAGGGGTGTTACCCTCCGGTCTGCGGAAAAAGCCAGGAATCTGGGCATGGTCTTCGATTCAGCCCTCTCCCTGGAAGCCCAGGTGATGGCTGTTTCCAAGTCCGCTTTTTTCCATCTCCGCAGGATCGCCCAGATCGGCCCGTACCTGAGAACAGTTGTGCAGGTCCTCGTGAGCTCGAGGACTGATTACTGCAACGCTCTCTACGTGGGGTTGCCCTTGACCCTTATCTGGAGACTCCAACGGATGCAGAATGCGGCAGCCAGACTGGTGGTGGGTGCGCGTAGATATGATCACATCACCCCAGTTGTGGCTCGCCTGCATTGGTTGCCCGTGGCCCTCCAGATAAGGTTCAAGGTCCTGGTTTTGGTTTACAAAACCCTCCACAGCTTGGGTCCTGACTACCTGTTGGAGCGTATCTCTCAAAGGTCAACTGAAGCCCGACCCACTAGAATGTCGCAGGCGCTCTCACTCCAAGTGGCCACACCCAGGGAGGCGCAGAAGATGCCACCATGCCTTCTGTGTTTGGCCCCTTGCTTTGGAACCATCTTCCCAGTGAGTTGCGCCTTGCACAGTCCCTGCCCACCTTCAAAAAAGCACTTAAAACCATCAGGAGGCATTTGGCGACCTTTAATTTACTCCTCCACCTTTTTGACCCTCTTGCTGTTCATTTTCCTTCATTATTGTACTGCCTTTATTTTGTGTTGTTTTGCTGTTTTAATTCAATTGTTAACCGCCCAGAGTTCCTCTGGAAGACGGGCGGTATAAAATATTTAAAAAACAAACAAACAATATTTTCAACATTAGGAAGAAAAATACCATAAGCACCAGCCACTTTTCCCTTCTTGCCAGGTCTGGCGTCTGCTCCGGACCCCAGCGTGGACTTCCATTTAATTTGGGGAGCTAAAAAAATCGCCTCTAAAGTGTACTTTTCTTTTCTCGCTCCAGGTGAATGGCTTCACATGAAAATATGTGGCATTTTGAAAATAAAGATGAAGAGCAATCCCCCCCCTCAAGGGGGCGGTATTTCAGAGCAGCGAAGGGTTCAAAGCAGCGCAGCCTTCAGGCTCGGTCGTGTGGCGACAGGAGACGCAGCCGCCCCGAGAGTTTGGGTCTTCCCGAGAGCTCACTGTGGGGCTGGGGGCTGGGGGCTGGGGGGGAGGTTGCAGGGAGTGGGTTAATAATAATAATAAATCTTAAAAGTGCAGAGCGGGAAGGGACCCCGTGGAGCTTAGGGCCTCCGGCAGCCCCGGAGTACGGAGGAGCGGCGGGGAATCCACCTCCCCAGCCCGGGCTCCGCAAGCCCTGAGCTGTCCTGTCCGGCACTTCGGGGGGCGTTGGGGTGGGGTGGGGGTGGGGGCTTTCAGACGGAGAAACAGGAGAAACCTTCGGGAAGGAAGGGGCTGCTCTCGTCTCCTTCTCCGCGTTGACCGAACAGCCCATGGCGGACCTCGCCCCACTACAGGACCCGCTCCGTCGGCGGGTCGGGAGGCAGCTGGGCGTCCCCGCTGGTCCTTCCCCGCCCAGGTCGCCGCCCAGCCCGCCTCAAAAAAAAAGAAAGCCGTGGCCCTCCAGCCGCCGCCCCGGAGTCTCCCCGTGGGGTGCAGCCGCGCCAGCCATGTCCTCCTCCTCCTCCTCCTCCTCCTCGTACACGGTGACGGTGGCGACGGGCAGCCAGTGGTTCGCGGGCACCGACGACTACATCTACCTGAGCCTGGTGGGCGCCGCCGGCACCAGCGAGAGGCACCTGCTCGACAAGCCTTTCTACAACGACTTCGAGCGCGGCGCCGTGAGTGGAAGAAGCCCAGCCAGGGGAGAGAATGAGGGAGGGGGGCGGCGGGTGGCTGATTGGGGGGGGGTCCCTGGTGGAAGAAGGGCTTGCAGGGGACCCGGGACTCTGCCGCTGCCCCGCCGCTGAATGGCAGGAGCCCGGCTTGCCAAGGGAAACCGCGCCGCCTTGGGCTTCCCCCCCCCCCCACGGCCCACGCGAGCTTCCCCTTTTCCCTCCCTCCAAGTTCCTCATTGCTGCGGGGCTTCCTTTCCTGTTTTAAACCCCCCCCCCGTCAGCCTTTCGACACGTCCCTCACGTCTCTCGTTTCTCAATCTTTTCCCTCGTCCTCTTTTTCCCCCCAGCTCACGTTTCCTGAGGAGGAAAAAAAAGGGGGGGGGGAATCTCACCTGTTCCGTTGGCGGCGGAGGCAGCTGCCCAGGACCCAACGCCTCAGGAGGGCCCTGGGTTGTTGCTGAGCCGAGGGGCCTCAGGGGTGGGACAGGGGTGGGATGCTTGTCAGGAGCTGCAGTGCGTGCCCCCTCCTGCGCTGGCTTTCCCCTCAGCCCGCGGATCTCCCAGGGCAGCGGTTGCCTTCCTGCCTAGGGAAATGGGTTCAAGTCGGGGGGGGGGGGTTATCACTAGAACCGCTGCAGTCGTTCCTCCTGCGGCGCCTCATGGATGCTGCCATTATACTGTGCCCAGCAGCATAGACGGGCATGAGGAACGGCCGCTTCATCAGCCTGCTTGCCACCTCTCTCCCTTGCCCCCTTCTGGGCCACATGCGGGGAAGAAGGGAAGTCTACTAGTAGGTTGCCACTCCTGGCTTTCCCCCTTCTCTGGAAAATTACAGTACGGGGCTGGACCCTATAGTGCCATCCAGAGGTAGAGGCTCACTTGCTCATGTCTTTTTCAAGGCCCTGCCGCTCTGGCCGGGTCAGGCAGTCACAGAGGATGAGCACAGGTGAACAGACCAGCAGAAAGGTTGCTTGCAGAAAGAGCAGCCTTCCCCTCCTCTCCCTTGATCATCTGCTCACTCTCTATGGGGCTGGCACTGGCAACGGAGTCTTATCGCTCCTCTGTTGTCACCCAGACATACATGGAAGGAAAGTGAGCAAATCGGCTCCTCCTGAGGAGGAACCATTGCTCCAACTCTCTTGTTACTCTCTGGGAGCTCCCACTTCTCTGCCATGCCACCCAAAATAGGATGGTAAATGAGGAGAAAGAATACCCCACACAGAGGTTAGGGATGCATGAGCAACGGCAACCGCCACTTGCTCAGTCTCCTCTCTTATTCAAGAGGAAGAAGAAGGAACAAAGGATTGTGAAGGCTCAAGTTATTGTTTTTTGAAAGAGCAGCCTCCTACAATCTGTTACTTGTTTGTGTCCTTTCTGTGGGTGGCATGGCAGAGAAGATTGAGACCAACTTCTACTGGTGCATCGATCACTGGTAGAATGCAGGTAAATGAGAATCAGCTGGGTGTAAGAGTCATATCTAGGGCAGCATAATGGAGGCTTGAATCTGGGGTGCTGAAAGCTTAGAGGGGTTAACAATTTAGAACTTTTTGATGTTATGCAAGTGTTCCAGTTGTATGACCAGATATGACCAGTTGTACAGCCAGCACCTTGTCAGAATGCCACCCCAGTGTCCACAGTTAGACGTTTTACTGTAAGTGGCTAATCATTTTAAAATATTTGGAATGATTGCATGCCTTGCACTTGCTTTTCCAAGCTGGCAAAATTGTCAGTTACAACCCTGGCTGTGCTATTGATTTCCCACTTGGGTTGCAATGGTTATAAGATGTAGCTTTTCTTTCTGATTGCAAACCTTTCAGCTACATCTCTGGGCCATTCAGCAAATCAGATTTTGCTCAGTAGAGTAATCACAGAATGAACTAAACTATCTCTGTCTTTGCTTAGATATCGTACTCTCTCTCTGTTTCTGGGCAGTGATATAGGTACTTTTGGACTTGGCTGCACTCAATGCCGACTGTGGGACAATCATAGAAAGTGAACCAGGTGGAAATATCAAAGGATGAGAGGGCTGCTTTCAGAAGCTGCTTCTGGCCACTTGCACATCTGAATTCTCTTTTTGAATGGACAGCAAAAGGAGGCAGTGGTCTCCCTCTGGGTGGAGAGCAGAGTCCTGCCTACATGCAACCAATACAAAAGTCTATATGTTGGTTGTTTTGTGCATGCATTTTCAAAGGTGAACATTTCATGCATTAGGATTCTTGTATATGAGATCCAACTATGAGTCTTTCAATGTTTGTCACTTATAGCTCCAGTCAACTTTAACCGTCATAGCCCTTGGTGAGGAATCATGGAGTCCAAAAGAATTTGGACAGCCACAGTTGCCCACCCCAATGTATCCCCAATCATGTAATGCCAATAGGATGCACTTGCTGATTTTTGTAAATCCAACCCTGATGGTGAAGGCACAAGAGCAAGGCAGCCCTTGTTCAGAGGATTTTGTCTAGCAAATGTAGCTTCTAAGAGTCCCTTGTATGCAAGGGTGACCCCACTGGAAAGATGTAAATTCATCCACCATTGCCCAGAAGCAAATTTCATTTTCCTTCCTGGCTTCATGCCTCCCACAGTACTGTTAGAGATCAGTAACCTTTGTGCTCTATTCTGCATACATTATGTTTGTTCTTTCACTCTAGCACTTGTTTCCTTTGAAGTCATTCAAATTTGCGGTGGACTATTTAGATTGCAAAAATTTGTCTGGGCCTTTTTGCATGCCAAATATTTTGTTCAGAGGAAGAGATATGGCAAGTCAGAAAGGAGATCATTATACTCCATGGGTATGATTTCCAATATTCGGTGTGGGGCACATAGGATATAAGGATATTGGTGGGAAAGCCAGGGCTGTGGGGCCATATTGAAGTGACTTATAGTTTCTTCATTGCCCTCAACATTACAGTGTGTGGAAAAAGTAGATCACCAGGACACTTATATGTTCTTAATATATTTACTATTTGTGTACAGCCAAATTTTCTTTTCTTTAGCAAAATTTTGGCCTCAGTGCAACTCTTTCCTGGAAGCTGATACTACTGCACATTGGCATATGGTTTTGCCCATTATTGGGATGTTCATATTCAGTAATCGAAACTTGGAAGATTGTTACTGTCTGTCATTCATACTAAATGGCCAGAACTGTGGCAAGTTATGTGTCTAAGTATTGATTTTGATTGTTTTTTTAACTCATGGTCCTAACTGTTTTCTAGCAACTTCATGAAGCAGGAAAAAAAATTTCATCTGTCATTGTGGGGAGGGGGAGGGTAATAGGAAGTTTGACACTGAAACTATTATGTGGATGTCCGCTATATTCTTTTCAGGGTTTTTTTAATCTATTATTTTTCCTCTTATTGCATACTGTTTTCAAGAATTATGTTGTCTCAGTTCCTCATCTCTGATTACTTGCCTTTCTAGTAAACAATTAAAACATTACAGCAGTTCTAATATATTTTTGCTGGTTTTAGACTGCATCTGTTTTGGAATTTTTAAAAATTAAAAAGCAATACAAAAGGCCTATAAGTTACTTTATGTTAAAACCAAAATATTAGTAAAACTACAATATAAATTTAAAGCAATAAAACAGGAATAGATGTCTGTTTACCAGTTTCCAAGTAGGCTCCCATGTATGCAAACACGTGGGCTCAGAAACAACCATATTTGGCTGATACAGTACAGATAATATATCTTGTGGTTGCCTGGCCCCATGAACATCTGAACAGATCTCATTCTGAACCATCTGAAGTTTCCAAGTGATCTTTAAAGGTAGTCTGCATGACATGCTTTGCAACAGCATACCCTGGAAGTACATGTAATTCAGGCACTTTCTAGTGAAGTCAGAAAATCAGCTAAAGCTGGTTAAAGGCATGCTTATTGGCAGGCAGTGATGGGTGAAGGGAGAACAAGAAACTCCAAACTTGGTCCTTCGGGAGCCATAAAAGCACACCTAATCTAGAATTACTTGCAGTCCTCCTTCCAGATCAGTAGGTTTACCAATCCAGAGCACCTCTGGCTTACCTTCCATCATTTTCCTTCAGCCATCCTAAAATGCCCCGAGACACTTGTTAAATACATCTACTGTGTAACTTTCTTTGAATAATGGAACTGTAGAGATGAATGGGAACCTATTGGACCATCTATTCCTCCTCATCAGGATACACTAGCTGATCGTATATTGTACAAAGGACATTTCAAGGCAGTTTGTCCTTATGTTTGCATGATACATTCCAGTCCTTCTGTCTCCTCCTTAAATTGTGAGCTGGAAGTGGACACATTTCACCACATAAGGTTTTTCCAGTGCAGAAAAGAGTGGATCATATCAATGCCACCTCCCAAACTACCTCTTCCTACTGAAGCAGGGAGATCAATAAATGGTGGGGCAGATAGTATCTAAATCCTAATTCTGTTGCCAGTTATAAATGCTCACAGGTTTGTTGGCTATTGGGTTGTGTATCTAAAGCTTGGAAATGGAATGTGTGCAGGCTGGATGCGTCTTGTTTCTTCCCAGATGCACTTGGCATCTTACTTGCTGGTGGATGCATCTTGATGAGGTTTACACTTCCCCCTTCATCTAACCAGGCTTCACCAACTCAGCAAGGTCTTCCTCTTTAAACAATTGAGGTTAATTTTGGATGTGTGACAACCCGAGGCTGTGTACGCAGCATGTATGTGGGACAAAGATAGAAATGGTGGAAGTGGTAAATGCAGTTGCGCACGTTGGGGGCCTGTGCACATGCTGATCTCAGCGACTTCACAAATGAGGCAGGGGAGGCAGCATTAGGAGCAGTTGGGCTGGTTCTCTAACTGTGTCTGGGGAAGCTACTTTGCATGTCACATTCCTACTTTGGCAAAGCCAGGCTGTTGCTCTTGAATAAAAAGGCATTGTCCTGTCCTCAGTCTTGAAATACAGTTCAAGAGTCAGACTGGTCTGGTTCTGTAGATGGGGGAAGCTTTCCATCTCAGGCTTGGTTCCTGGAGTTTGCAGTCCTAACACCCTGAGACTTCTTGGTGTATTTCCTTATCTGGACTTAATTATCTGACTCCTGCCTGCATCAGCCCTCTAGTTAGTACTTTTAACTTCTCAACATAATTTTCTTAGCCCTGTCATTTTGAGATATGAAACATTAGGCAAAATCTTTTGCGTGTAACTTTGCATGGCATAATCTAGATTAGGCGCCTGAAGCATGTAAGGCTTTGGGAGCTTTGGGATATGGCAGAAGGGACGCCATCCGATTGCCATCTCCACGGCAATCGGATGGCGCATCGGATGAGCACCAACAGCAACTGAGCAGTGATTTGTTACTATTAAAGGTTCACTGCCCTAAGGCAAAGAAAAGCCCTAGGGAGCTTCAGAACCTAAACAAGAGACAATTAGGAAGTATTCTAAAAGGCTTTCACGACCTGGATCTGATAGTTGTTGTGAGTTTTTCGGGCTGTTTGGCCATGTTCTGGAAGTTTTTCTTCCTGACATTTCGCAAGACTCTGTGGCTGGCATCTTCGGAGGACAAGGAACTCAGGGAACTAGGAGTTCTCTCTGCGCTCTGGGGTACAGAATGAGTGAGACTGGGCTTTTTAAAGTTGTGGGAAAGAGGAAATTTGTCCTGTGCAGGAGAATAGGTGTTAGTCATTGTATTAGGATGAAGGGATTAAGAAGTTTCAGTGCAATCAGGGATAGCAATGATCCTTCTTTATAGTTGATTGGTGTCCTTAGCTGTTCTATTGTGTGAACTGATCACTGTTACTTGTGGCTGGGTGGGAATCATTGAGCTTTGACCTTTTGCACTTTGCAGCTTTTAGTGCTGGTAGCCAGGCTTTGCTGATTTTTAGATTTAGGAAGCTTTTAATACTTCAGATCAAATGCTTCCAGCACAATCTGGATTATTCCACACAAAATTATGCCAACAGGATGTAGCCCACTGTTTAGGAGGGAAAATGCAGTTAGAAGGATATCAAGTGTAATTATTTGCAGATAATACAGTCATCTTTAACCTTTTTTTAAAAAAAAGAAGTTGGTGAAGAATCACAACATTTCCACTGATCTTCTATTGATCTCTGCCGTAGACCTCTTGAGAGCAAGAAATTGCTTCTTTCTGCAACAGTTCCTCTTCTTGACCATTTTGTTTCCACCTGTCTGTCTGAACTCAGTTTTTACCACTGTGTCATCTGGACCAAAAATGCTGATGGGCAAGCAGAGATGGCCAGAGCTTCTGCCAAGGAACCAGGATCCAAAGATTGGCTAGTTCACAGAAAGCTAGGATATTGCAGAACTGCCCCTTCAGATGCCACCACCTTTTAAACCTAGGTGCATGCAATAAGAGTGTCTGCTTCTCCTTCCACAAAGCAGTATTCTGGTCTTAAGGCACTGGTTCAACTGATAAGCACACTTTGGTGAAATAAAATGAGCTTTTATTACAAAATATAAAAACAGGTAAAAATTGTAAAAGCAAAAAGATAGAAAATAAGATTCAATTTGGTAGTGTATTATAGTACATGCAAGCCAATTCCATAAAACAAGAAAGTCTACCTAGGTAACTCTCCTAAACTGGACAAAAGAATCCATGTTGGCTACAAACTAAAAAGCCTCAAAAAGCAATGCCATGTGCAAAGCTCTCTCTAGCTCCAACCATCCCTTTCAGAATAACTCCTTTTTTTTAACTCCAAAAGCATTCTCCTCCCTTCTTCCTGATACTTCCAAGTATTCCATCCAATCAGTGTCCAAAGATCTGCATATTACATTAAGTCTCTGTGCTCTCATCCCTGTCTTTAATTCCCATGGAAATGATTCTTTTCCTCCCTGCCAACCTGCTTTATGGTGTCTTCCTCCTGAGCTCTGTACTTTCTTTGTGTAGATAAGCTAACACCTGGGAAAGACTGCAAAACAACTTGCTGCACTAGCTAGGAATCTATGAGAAACAACTAAATAGCCCATTCAATGTAGCTAATTCCCTGACAGTTTGTGTGCAGTGAGAAGAATTAAGGGCTATTGAATTGCCCCGAGAGCAAGAGGCAAAAGGAGATTGCTGATATTTCTGCTTGTTTTTCATGAGGATACTTGGTCCAGTGGGGCTAGAATATATTATTTATTTATTTATTTTATTTTATTTCTATACCGCCCATCTTCCAGCAGGAACTCTGGGCAGTTTACAGTGGGCCAAAAGGAAAATGCAGGGAGGAAAAGGAAGAAAGAGTAGCAGCACTCTTTTCTCCCCTCTACTTTCATTTTCCATCCAGATGCAAAGTATCTGGCAACTGCCATCTTCAGCTTACTTACCCGGAAAAGGGAATACAGTAATCGGAAGTTGCAAGGAACGACACTTGGTGCCTGGACTCTCTTGCTTGCCCCTTTCACCCCATGCTCTGTTTAGTCCCAGTCACTTTACTGCTCAAAGGAAATGCTACCAAGACTCTGCTCCTATCTACTCCTTTTCCCACTCTGGCCTACTCAGCAGCAGGAGGCAAGATGATAGGCCAATGGGCCAATGGGCCTTATCTGTTATACAGTAGTTGTTCCGGACTGTTATGTGAGGCAATTAGGGATGGGCATTTCGTTTTGGAATCAGTAGGTTATGAAATGAGCCCAGGTGGTCCTCGGAACCGGCTGATACATGAAGATCCAATTGCTTTACTTTTCTCTGTCTCACGGAGGGTTAAAATCCAATGAGGGAGCGCGCAGCGATGTGATGTCATCTTTCCTGCTTTGTGCTGCTGGCCAATCAGAGAGGGAGGTGGGATGATGATGTCTGTCCCTACACAGCTCCTGATTGGCCAGCATCACAGATCTAGCACAGATGACATCACAGCAAGCTTCCTCATTGGATTTTAACCCTGTGCAAGACAAAGAAAGGTAAAGCAATTGGATCTGCATGAATCAGCCGGTTCCGAGGACCACCTGGGCTCGCGTGTTTCGTTTCGAAACCTACTGCTTCCGAAATGAAATGCCTATCCCTAGAGGCAGTCAATCATAATTTGGAAGTGGCTGTATTGTGTCTTTTCTAGAAAATCACTCAGGCTAACATTTTCATCTTCCAGGTTGATACATATGACGTGACAGTGGCAGAAGAACTGGGGGAGATACAGCTCATAAAAATTGAGAAACGGAAGTACTGGTTTCCTGATGATTGGTACCTTAAGTATATTACGGTGAAAACACCAGCTGGAGACTACCTGGAGTTTCCCTGTTACAGGTGGATTACAGATGAAAAAGAGGTGGTACTTAGAGATGGACGAGGTGAGGATGTTGCACAATGTTCACCATGTGAAGGGCCAAGCAGAGAACCTCTTTGACTTTTCTTGTTGCTAACTTTACATATTCCAGGTGTTTATAAGAATTTTACATCACATCTAATGAAATGCAGTATAACATTAATTATGTCATTTCTCCTCTATATATTTGCACATGTTTAGCATTACTAACTTATGTTTAGGTACTTGAGCCATTTGACATCAGAGGGAGACAGAGCATAAAAATGGTCAACAGCTACAGAGTACCGGTACATTTTTCTTTGTACACAGGTGGTTTCTCAAATCATTTGTATCATAGGGAGAAGCCATGTTTTTCCGAAGGAAGATGGAAAAAGCCCTGGGTAGGAGGAAGCACAATGTCTACAAAAGATATATGCCCCCCCCCACCAGTTTTGCTGGCTTGAAGAGTTCCCCCACCTGCTGGTCACAGGGAGTTACTAGTGGAGATTCTCCTTGCTAGTATGCAAATCACACAACAGCATTAAGGACCCCATTGCCTCAAGGTTCATCCTCAACATCATCCGTTTTCCAGCAGTGGAGCTTTCTCTCTTTTCAAGACAGTGGAAAAACTGCTTCAGTCTCTTGCATGGGGTGAGCACAGTTGGCAGTTAGAGCCTGGCCATAGTGTGACATGGCCTTGCAGGCACAATTGCACCTGAGAGCATCCCATTGAGAATGCTGGATTTACTGTAAATGAGGGGGGCAATATAAGGCAGGTTGACATTGGAGAGGATGCTCTGACTGACGTTTTAGTCTCATGCATGTAGGAGAGGAAGAACAAACTAACAGAAGGGGCAAAGGGATTAGATGCAAAGGAGAAACAGGACACTCAACTGTAGAGGCCAGGGGGCTCGGTGGGTATAACACATATCAAGCTGTGCTTCACTTTTGTGTCTACCACTGATCCTCTCACCTCTCTGTTTAGTCAGAAATAAGGAGCCATGTTTGCCTGAGGTAATAAGTAAAAATTGGTTTATTACGCAGTCACTAAGATGAATGGATACTTATTGCTAAAGGATTTTAAAAAGAGAGATAATTAATGTGATCTGAATAAATATCCACCTGAAAATGTCACTTCTATACGGTACTTATAATATTATTATATTTTCAATCTTAGTAGGGGCAGTGGTGTATCTTACTAGTACTAGCTGCTGTTGCTTCATATGAAGTGCTGAAGGAACAGAAATACTGCCATGTATATTGCATTTAGGTAGCTCGCCACTCATAAGAACATAAGAAAAGCCATGTTGCACTCAAGTTTAGTTTCCAGTTTAATCTGTTCCCTAGCTGAGTATGTAGTCTGGCATGTGTTTCTGGGAAGGCAAATCAAGCTAGCAACCATTTTAAAACATCTAATTGCTTTCCATAATAGCAACCAATTTTCTCTGGCTTGTCTAACAGGAAGAACTATCTGTAAGTCAGGGGCACTGGGGAAAGAGTTTAATGTATTTATTTTTTTCTGTACCTTTCCCTAAACCTGTAGTGCTGACATATGCAAACTTTGTCAGATGCCTAATCCATTACCAAACCAAGTGAAAAGGAAGAAATTGTATGAAATAATCACTGAAGTGGTATATGTTGATGGCATGGATTTTGAGCTCCTTGGTAAATCCCCTAGAAATCACATTCCCTACAAAAAACTGCCTTGCAGCTAAATGTTTCTTAGAAAGTCTGACACTTTGCAAGCTGGTATCAAAGAGTCTTATGGCAGCTTCAAGAATAAGCTTTTCTACAATGAAGTCCAATTCTTCAGATGTGGAAAAAATCTTAAAACACATAGAAGAACAAACCTTGCTGAGGGAAAATCAGCATGGCTTCTGTAAGGGTAAGTCTTGCCTGACAAAACTTTTAGAATTCTTTGAAAAGGTCAACAGGCATATGGATACTGTTTTCCTGAATCACACACACCATTGTTTAATTTTTGAAGTGATGGCCATGCTAATCTGTGCAAGCATATCAGAAAAGAAACACAACAAAAGAAAAATAAAGATGACAAAATTGTTTTGGTACTTTAAAGAGGAACTACAGTTATATCTTGGTTTAAGAGTGTTTTGCAAGACAAGCAAAAATTTTCCCCAAAATTTGCCTTGATCAACAAGCAATATTTTGATATTCAAGCACTGAAACAGATCACATGATCACATGTGAGACAATGATGTCTGCCCCCTGCTGGATTGAAGACAATTGTCTGGAATGTTCCATTTTAGGCAGGCCTCAAAAGCAGAGGGGGGGGAGAGGAAGGGAAGTCTCCCTTGGACCAGCCATGAAGAATTTCAAAGGAGAGTATAGTTTATTTTTCTTTGTACAATATTTATATTTTTATTTAAGTTGTTTTTTACATCTTTTCTTATTTTTCAAACCATTTCTAGTAATGGGACAGTTAGTAAAGTGTGTATATGGCTACAAATTGCATTTTATTATTGTCACATTACAAACACAAGAGTAAAATCCAGTTGTTAATCCCAAACAGAGCAGATTACGCAGCCAGGTACCTAAACCGTGGTGTGGATGTGGACTTCTTGCCAACTTTTTTTGTGGGTTTTGGCATTTTGTGTGCACGTTATGTGGTCTATGGGACCCCAGAACCAATCATCTGAATTTCCATTATTTCTTATGAGGAAATCTGTGTTTTGGTTTGAAGGCATGTTTCCGGAACTGATTATGCTCGTAAACCAAGGTATTACTGTACTATAATTTAATATATCATAGATCAAGTCCACTTCATCAGACTTGCAGGGGAGATAGAAGGAGCCTCGCTGAGGAGTGCGAAAGCATTGAGGGACACTCGGGCATTGTCTGGGCAACTGTGTGCAGCTGGAAAACCCTTCACTTACAGAGACATTGCTTTGGAACAGCACCACACTCACTGACTCACCAGGGGAACAGCTGAAGTTGAGGAAATGTTTTTTTTACACAGTCTGTCTCTAATTGCCGCTGGTGAAATATACGCAAACAACTGAAACAAACCCCATATGTTAAATCATACACTCTGTAAAACAGCAGGTAACAAAATATGGGTACAAGCAAACTTTTAAACCATTGGCCAAACTTAAACACATATGTTGTAACTCACAAACAAAGCATATATCACAATGTTAATATCTCCAGTAATCCCCAAAACATATGCTGCTGGTGGTAGGTCTGACTGTAGACCTAAAAGGAACTCAGATTAAAACTTTCAGGTCATTAATTGTCCATAATAAATTCACTTAGTTCTTGACAGAAGGAAGATTCTCTGTTTGGAATGATGCCTGACAAGCCTCAAGCAAGCAATTAGAGAACTATGTAGCTCATGTCACGGCACATTGCGTCTTCAACAGTACATTCCACATCTATACTCAGTTATGAAAACAGAAATTGCAATAAGATCTCATATATATGCATGTCAAAAGTTAGACCCCAGCTCCCAATCATTAAACTGATTTACACGACCCCTAAAATCCAAGGCAAAGGGCTCCCAGATGCTGAGCTTAAAATTGTTTTCCCACCAACTCCGGACTTAAAAAAAAAAAAAGTACGCCCACGCCCACCTAAGTGCGTCCCAGCGCATTTTCCAAGTTCCTCGTCTCCGAAGGTGAAAAATTTCTGATGCAGATTGCAGAGCAGTGAATGCCAGGCTGTCCTCGCCTTCTGTTTCTCCCTCCCATGCCCCGCCCCTTTAAGAGACCAGAATGCTTCCCAGGGCAGCTCCCAACGGCAGAGCGGAGGTGAGCCTGCATTTTTTTCTCCCTTTTTTCTCTCTCTCCCCTCATGCAGACAGGAGCAAGGGAGTGTGGAGGGGAGCGAACCCCCAAGATCTCTGGTCCAAATTTAAGTTGCCAGCGGATCTTAGGGGTTGTGTAAAAGCGCCCATAGCTACAAACTTTCTCACAAGTTAAGTGGGAACCACAGGGTTCTCCTATCACAGTATCTTCAGTTCTGGTGACTTGTCAAAGAGTGTCCTCTGACAAATAGGTTTATATGCCCACCCCATCTCACTCCTTTGAACAGATAAATCAATAGTAAGCCTAAATTACAGCAGACAAGTGTGATAGTAATTTATAGATCCAGAATGCCTCTGGTTAACAATAATCTGATTGTTTAGACATTTTAATTGCTTTTTTATTTTGCCTATATTTCATGCGTCCATGATTCTGAATTAAGTTTGTGAAGATTCTCAGTCATCCAGGTGAGTTTATCTGGAAGGTGAGTCATGGCAGCTGAACATCTTTTCTTGAGCGATTGAAACGTTTCGCTATTCATCCAAGCAGCTTCTTCAGTCTGAAGTTACTCTTTAAAACTAAGTAATTCAAGATGATTGCTATTTTGATCTAAATATTGTTTTCATCTTTCCTCATCTTATAGCTAAGCTTCCTGGAGATGACAAGACTCACATTCTTAAGAATCACAGGCGTAAAGAACTAGAAGAACGCCAGAAACTCTATCGGTATGTTTCCTGGGTTTTTTTCTGTAGTGTCCTAAAGATATGATTGGTATCCTTATATATAACGTCACTGAATAATGAACTACAAGTGCCTACAGAACTGTGACCCTTGTTCTTTTCTTTAATTCTATGACAATGTCATAGACTAGAGGAAAGAACAAATATAACAAATTGCCCTCACTTATTTCTTATTTCTAAATTCTTACTGTGTTGATATTTAATAGGCCAAATAGAATGGCACCAAAATATGCAAGCTCTTGAAAATAATGGCTAAGATCCAGATGCTTAACATGAATAAATCACAACCAGAGTAGGCCCATTGGATCAATGGGACCTATGGAAGAGTTGTCTCACCAAATCCCCATTGGTTTAATGGGCCTACTTTAGTTGTGACTTACTACATGAAGGAATATGATTTCAGTCACTGTGCTTTCATCTGCCAAGAAGTTAAAAGTTTTTCCTCATTTTATTATTTCAAAACCGTGCATATGTCTTGGTTCTTTCAGCATACACAACTCAAGCCTTTTTTTTTTAAACATACCACATTTATAGTACACTGGCCTGAAATGCAACTATTGCTGAAGTCCCGTCCCATCATGATTGTACAACAATATTGTATATGATGTTAAATTGCTACTTGTGAGATGTGGTGCTGGAGGTAATATGAAAGAAGAATTGCTTCAGAGCATGTGGGGAAGAAACCCCAGCTGTTGGGCTGCTGGACGAAAGATATCCTGCTGCCACACCATGTCAGGGTTAGGTCCTTATTGCTCAGCCTCAGAATAAAACATGCAGTACTTGGTGCCTTGGTGGCTGTGCCTCAAGAACAAGGAAGTGATCCTTCTCGTCTGTCAGTTCATCAGGGAATGTCTCTTGGCTGTTCAGTTACATGGCTCTTGGATGCTGAAATCATGGGAAGAGAAAGGCTTATCAGATTGGTGTGGACTTTTTATTTTTTATTTTATCAGTTGGGGAGAATGGCACCCAGGCTTTCCATTGAGCATAGATGCCAAGTCACACAAAGAGTTGCCTCGTAACATCCAGTTTGATAGCGAGAAGGGAGTTGACTTCATTCTGAATTACACCAAGGCGTAAGTATTGTGATAATTCTATATTATTTGATATTTGCCGGAATCCTGCTAGTTATTTTCACAAGCATTAAGTGTAATGGCATAAATTGCACTCACCAAATGTCACTAGTTTAATGAGTTGCTGTTTGAATTCCTCGCTGATGTAAATAACAAATAGGATTCTGTCCATTGAATGTCTAATTTATTATGGGGCAATAGAAGAGGAAACTAGAATACAATATATATTTAAAATGTATTGTATCAAATCATTACCCTTTAAAGATCAAATAAAATGACAGATTTTATACTTTGAAAGGCATCATAAAATAGTAATAATTTCAAAAATTATATATATTTTATTTGTTTCATTTGAAGGCTGCCTTTTTCCTGGGGAGGATACTTCACATGGCTCACAATGTTCAAAATAAATTAGAAGATAAAATCACAATTAATTTGGATTTATTTATTTATTTATTTATTCTATATAACCACATTTCCAATAGCTTTTTAAAAGTTTGAAGCAAGGGTGCCAGGCAAATTTCTGGAGGTATATGATTCCACAACTGGGGAGCAACCACCGAGAAGTCCCTACTCCTTGTTACCACTTTCTGGGCCTCCTTTGGGGTTGGAACTCCCAGTTGTCCTGCTGGGCTAGCACGGGTGATCTGGGCAGTTCTTCTTGGGAGGAGCCACTCTGTCAGATACTGAGGTCCCAAACTGTTTAGGGCTTTGTATGTTAACATCAAAAACTTGAAGTCAATGTGGTATCATACCAGCAACCAGTGCAGAGCTGCCATCACAAGGGTAATATGTTGGTTCCATTTTTGGCCCTATAAAGGTCTGGCAGCTGTATTCTGCACTAGCTGCAATCTCTGCATCCACCTCAAGGGCAGCCCCATGTAGAGAGCACTACAGTAGTCTGTTCTCGAGATTACAAGTGCATGACATCAAGGAGGGCCCATAGCTAGGCAATCCTCCACAGTTGATAGTGTGCGGAACGGGCCACCTCGTTTTCTATGGTAAGTGCCGGGTCCAGCAGGACACCCAAACTGTGGGCCCCATTCTTCGCAGACAGAAGTTTTCAATTCTTTCCGAAAGAGGTTAAAATGTTTAACAAAAAAATTAAGTGGTATTTACTTGCAAGCATAATTAGTAGGAAGATAATATGCCTAATTACGCACACATACCCTACGTTGTTTCAGAGGTGATGGAATGTACACTACATTTGGCTTTAGTTCTGCCTCCTGAAAGGAGGAACCATGAAAACACTTGTCTGTTCCAAGACAGAGCAGGAGGAGGATGCATTCCTTCCGAGATCCTGAAGAGAAGGCCCTTTAGACAGATCATCTTGGTGGATTTACCTTTGATGCATCAAGGTGACTGCTCTTCCTGTTTGCTGCAATATCCCAGTCTGATTAAAAAGAGTGTTCTGTTTTGTTCTATTGGTCTTCTTTTCAGAAGGACTTGGAAAAGGTCTAAAACACGGGTTTCTGTACTCTCCTTCCCAACATCACTGTTGCATTATGTTCCCTGTTCACGAGGTTTTTGCCCCCCACAACAGGCTTCATGCGCAGGACAGTTTCTGCATGTTTAGCTTGTGTGAAACAGGTGGTTAGTGTTGATTGAAGGTGACCCAGAGAGTATAATCTGTTTAGAAAATGGCTTAAACTCAGTATGTTTGAGAGTTGTTCTAATTACATTCCATTTATGCCATGTGGAAAATATTCAAGATGCAACAAAAAGAAGTGATGGAAATGGGGAAAGTATTGGAAAAGGGGCAGAAGAGGAACAGACTGCAACTATCATGCATGAAATACTTTGTTTTTTGTTTTTTTAGAATGGAAAATCTCTGCATTAATCGCTTCATGCATATGTTCCAGTCCTCCTGGAGTGACTTTGCAGATTTTGAAAAAATCTTTGTCAGAATAAGTAATACCATCTCTGGTAGGTTTCAATGCAATTGATAGTATCAGCATTAGTTATAATCCCCCACTTCACAATACCAGGATACAACCAAATAGTCCAAATCTGATGGATCCAAAGTTGATAATCTTGGAATGTCACTTCTAACTGGCTTGGATATATATTTTGTGGTAATATATGTTCCCTTATAAAAGATTTGCAGGCTTTAAAAATCTGCTGTCACCTCTCTACATCATACTATATTTTTAATCAAATGCTTTAAGTAATTATACTATCCTGGAAAGATTCAGTGGGAAGGTTTTTATAAAAATCAAAGTCAGAATTCATACTACTACTACTACTACTACTACTACTACTACTACTACTACTACTACTACTACTAATAATAATAATAATAATAATAATAATAATAATAATAATAATAAT
>JAHTLZ010000171.1:1194506-1217459 GCA_023846285.1 Phrynocephalus versicolor | reverse complement strand
AGTAGTAGTAGTAGTAGTAGTAGTAGTAGTAGTAGTAGTAGTAGTAGTAGTAGTAGTAGTAGTAGTAGTACTTGCTGTTGGTGGTAAGTTACATTATCACTTCATTGGATTACTACCCAAATTCCCACAGCATTGGGAAAAAACATCATCAATGCCACTTTGGTTCAATACCAGCAATCATTGTTGTGTCGTTACAGTTGTGACCGATTCTTTGTGACCCCATGTCCATGGAGTTTTTCTTAGCAGGAATACTGGAGTGGCTTGCCAGTTCCTACTCCAGGCACCTACAGCAATCATACACACCAGAAACTGAACTAAACTAGAGTGATCCTACCCCACTCCCCCAAAAGTAGTCCTTGACAGGGCCACCAAAAGGTTCAAATTAGCATGGTTTGCAATTGCCTATGCAAACCTTTTAGAGACTGAGTGCCCAAACAGTGATTCAAAACCCACTTATTTTTTGCAAAGTGCCAATATGGCAATTTAACCTGAATACAGTGGTACCCCAGGTTACAAATGCTTCAGGTGCTACCCTTCGGGGAAGCGAGGATCAAAGAGCCGACTTTTGAATTTCCCGTGGCCACAGCACCTTTGCTGTGGCCATGGGGAATTCAAAAGCCGGCTCTTTGATCCTCACTTTCCTGAAGAGTCGTACCCCACCTGTCTCCCTGGCCATCCCAAAAGCGGTGTGGCTGGAGAGTAAACGGGGGCTATGAGGGAGCCCACAAACTGCTACCTCCCCTTCGTCTGGCTGTCTTCACAGAGCCGTTTTGCGACCACTGAAATGGCTCCATGAAGAGAGCCAGATGAAGGGGAGGCAGCAGTTTGTGGGCTCATATGTAGCCCCCATTTACTCTCCAGCTACATTGCTCTTGGCATCCCAAAAGCGGCATAGCTGGAGAGTAAACTGGTGCTACAAACAAGCCCACAAGCCACTGCCTCCCCTTCGCCCGGCTCTCTGCATGGAGCACAGTGGTGTGCTCTGAGCAGAGGGGGAAGTGCTGTGGCTGTGAGGGGACGATGTCACATGCCCACCGAAAGGGCTCTGTGTGCCACCTTTGGCACCTGTGCCATAGTTTTGGTCATCAGAAAAAGGAGCAGATCAGCTCATCTCCAAACTGGATCAAACTGCAGAACAATCCCCTGTCTGATCACACCATCAGTTCAGTTCAGTGCTCTGTGTGTGTGTGTGTGTGTGTGTGTGTGTGTGTGTGTGTCTGTTGTGCCGTTACAGTCGTGACCGACTCTTCGTGACCCCATGTCCATGAAGTTTTCTTGGTAGGAATTCTGGAGTGGTTTGCCAGTTCCCACCCCAGGAACCTACAGCACCTGGTATTCCCTGGTGGTCTCCCATCCAAGTACTAACCAGGGTCGACCCTGCTTAGCTTCCAAAATCAGGCGAGATCCGATATGCTCAGACCATCTAGGGAGTTAGTTCAGTGCTATATCACACATCATAAGGAAATGGAGATGAGAAATGGAAGGAGCGAGAGAGAGTTGAATGTAGTGAGAAACTTTGCTTGAATATGAAAGACATTTGGGAGAAAATCTGCTTTCCTTCTCCTAAAACGTTTTTCTCCTAACCTTCCATCTCTCTTTACATAAGAAAAAAGCCTTGTATTGTTGCCTTCTATTGGTTGCTTTCTATGGGATGCTGTGCCGCTCTTCAGAAAGGCGAGAGATCAATTCGAAACCGGGGATTTTGATCAGAGAAAGACTTTATTATTATCACTGAATCAGTGGGTACCAGTGGGATAGCTCCCGAAAGGACTGGCGCCTCGAATTCACAAAGCATAGGTATTTTGTAGCCTTCCCTGTGCTCCATCCCTCCTCCCCTATCCAAACTGATAACGGGGCAGCTTCAAGCTGTAAGTCAAAGAGGCCCCAGAAGGACACTTACAAGGCGCCTTTGTGTAACTTTGGCTTACCAGCCGTGTCAGGCAGAGCCAGGAACTTTGCAGATAACATATGTGATTTATAGACATCTTAGAAGTTATTTCATGCGCATCCTCTACAAGGACACACAGCTCGCTAATCACATAGTTTCCCATATAGATAATTATTTGTTCAAGCACAAGAAACGAAACCTAATTTCTGCAGAGTGTGCAGACTCTATAAACATAAGTAAAAGAGAGCATAAGCGCTGCCATCTTTGATTATATATATAAGCTGTTATAAGCCGTTATAAAGCGTTACAAGCTGTTATGTGTATTCCCTTCAGTATGTCCAGAAACTCTCCAACTGAAGATTTGTATTCTTAATTTCCAAGAAAGCAAAACTCGCAGGTTAATTTGATCTGGAGAGCAAAAAAGAAGTGAGTGGCTACCAAAATGAGTTTGGGGGAATGGGCAAAAACTAAAGAGGAGAGTTTATGAATATATTTGTTCTTCTCTGTAGCAAATCTGCATGACTTTTATTTTTCCCTGCCTTGTTTGCAAGGGGGAGGCATACTTGCAGAAAGATGGGAGAGTAGTGGGAATAGGATATGAGAGATCCAGGTGATAATTCTACCTGTTTGAAAATGAAACTAGAAAAATTATTTCCATATGAATGACTACAATAATTGCAGGAGCAACAACAGTTTCTGGAGTAGAAACTGGTATTTAAAATATCAGATCAACCCAAATATATGCAGGACAACCATTCTGTTCAGTCACAATTGCAGCTGTCAGTAAAGCCAGCTCTCTTTTCCTTTCCTTTCAAAACAAACAAACCAAAAACCAAAATAGCTTGGTCATGCAACAAAATATTTTATAGTGATCTTACAGACTTGTAGTGGTTTGCCCAGGTTTTGGAGGGAAGACATAAGAGTACTGAGCACCAAGAGATGTTGGCTGGATATCATAGTGTTCAAAGGAAGCAGGAATCAAAAGATCAGGGACCTGAGGAAACAAGGAATGTCAAAGGCATAACATTGACAAAGAAGAAGGCAGGGAAAAGCAGGGACTCTTTCATGCAGCAGTATGTTTATTTATTTATTTATTTATTTATTTATTTTAGAGTATTTTTACCCCACCTTTCTCCTTGGAAAAGGACCCAAGATGGCTTACAGTGATGAGGGATAATATACAGTCCAGTACAACTATGACATGTTCAAGTATTTGAGAACAAGGAATTGAGGGACATCTTACAGCACTAATAGACAACATTACTTTAAAGCTACAAAGTTATAAGTAGTTATAAACACAAAGTCTATGTGAACCTATAGCATCATATGAAAGACACATAATGGTAGTCCATCATTCAGGGAAAGCTTGCCTGAAGAGAAAGGTCTTTGCCTGTTTCCTGGAGGACAACAGAGATGAGGCAGTCCTGTCCTCTAGTGGGAGGGAGTTCCAGAGTCTGGGCGCAGCAGTCGAGAAGGCCCTTTTATGGGTTCCCACAAGACGTACCTGTAAGCTCCTGTGCTTTTTAAAAATTACATGACTGGCTGGTGAAGCTTTCCTCACTGGTAAGGATCACATCTGGACTTGCCCACGGCATGTTGGCTCTCCTGCTCTGTTTTTAATTCTGCCTTATGTTCCTTCCAAGCTGGAGATCAGTCCTTCCCTTCCCAAGCAGGAATTCAGCTCTCAGTTCACAGGGAGAATGATAGAATCATAGAATCATAGAGTTGGAAGAGACCTCAAGGGCCATCCAGTCCAACCCCCTGCCATGCAGGAACCCCATCACAATATTTCCAACAGATGGCCATCCAGCCTCTGTTTAAAAACCTCCAAAGAAGGTGACTCCACCACCCTCCGTGGCAGCATATTCCACTGCCGAACAGCTGTAACCATCATGAAGTTCTTCCTAATGTTCAAATGGAATCTCTTTTCCTGTAGTTTGAAACCATTGCCCCGAGTCCTAGTCTCTGAAGCCATGGAAAACAAAACTGTTCCCTCTTCAATATGATATCCTTTCAAATATTTAAACATAGCTATCATATCCCCTCTCAGTCTTCTTTTTGAAAGCTAAACATTCCCAGTTCCCTAAGCCATTCCTCATAAGACATTTCCTCCAGACCCTCAACCATCCTGGTCACCCTAACTGCACCCGCTCGAGGTTGTCAACATCCTTTTTAAATTGAGGTGCACAGAACTGGACACAGTGCTCCAGGTGGGGTCTGACCACAGCAGAATAGAGTGGTACTATCACTTCCCTTGATCTAGACACAATGGTTCTGTTGATGCAACCAAGAATCGCATTGGCTTTCCTGGCCGCCATATCACACTGCTGACTCATGTTCAATTTGTGGTCCACCAAGACTCCCAGATCCCTTTCACAGGTACTATTCTCCAACCAAGTATCCCCCTTCCTATATCTGTGCAATTCATTTTTTTAACCTAGATGTAGCACCCTACATTTCCCTCTGTTGAAATCCATTCTCTTAGCTTTGGCCCAGCACTCTAATCTGTCAAGGTCTCTTTGGATTTTCATCCTATCCTCTGGGGAATTAGCAACCCCTCCCAATTTAGTATCATCTGCAAATTTAATTAGCATGCTCTCTATTCCTTCCTCCAAGTCATTAATAAAGATATTGAACTGCACTGGACCCAGAACAGAACCCTTGGGCACCCCACTGGTCACGTCTCTCCAAGCTGAAGAGAGGCCATTTATGGTCACCCTCTGGGTGGAGAAAGATGGAGGTTACTAGAGTCAAGCGATTTTGGCATTTGGGGCCTTGCTAGTTTGGAGTTGTGTTAAGTTGTCAAACAAAAAAAAGAGGCATGAGGAGGAACATCTGGATCTGAATGTGCAGTGGTTGTATTGGTTTTGTGTTGAGCCAAAAAAAATTTTGTCCAAGAAGAAGCAGGGTGGAGTTGATACATGCACTCAAGTCAGAGGGGTTTTCCACAAGCAGATTTTCCACAAGCAAATTCTTCTTCTTTCCAAATGTGGGCAATCTGGTTGAGAGGCCTAGTCATCCCTCACCACGTATGGCAATAGTAGGTGAAGTGTTTCTTTGGAGAGAGATACAGCCAGAAATGTTTGATGTATTTGTTCATTAGTTTAATAGTTTATGTAGAAGTTGTTACTACTGCAAGCAGCACCAATTGTGACTTGTGAATTCAGTCCCTGAAAATCATAAGCAGAGCTCTTATTTTCTCACATCTCATTCTGAGTATATATGAAAGTTGGCATTTGTTAGGGAAGTATTGAGCTAGGAAACAACAGGAATTGTAGTTCTAAGTTGAAGATCCAGGGAGTCACAAATGCTCTCACCTCTCCTAGAGGAAGTCATGAGTGGGTCAAGAAGCACATGTGAAAAGGAAAGAAGGAATGTCAGCAACCTGAAGTATATTGGCCAAGGTTAAAAGAAGGTCATTATAGGTCGGGGTAAGTAAAGGCAGGCTGGGAAGGACCTTCTTGCTCTATCTAGGCCACCCCATGAAGACTTACAGTATGCTTCTGCATCAGTGTTAGCAAAGTTGTACCCCATCAGCTCCAACAGAAATCAATGTGCTCTCTCAGTTGTTCAAACTGGAATTTTAATTGAAGGTTCATCATTCAACTGTATAACACAAATGCAATGCACTGTATAGAATGCTCGACTTTGCTAGGGCATGCTTGCACTAGAATACTGGTACAATCATGAACCTTCCAGGACTTTGAGGGTTAAGTGCCACCAGTATGCCGATGATACCCAGCTCTACCTCTCGTCACTGCCAGATTCTAAGGGAGCTACTATCTCAATTTTACATGAGTGTTTAGCTACAGTAATTAACTGGATGATGAACCAAATGAAATTAAACCCAGACAAGACAGAGGAGCTTCTGATCAGTCGAAAGGGAGAACAAGAGATAGGGATGCAACCTGTATTGGATGGGGTAATCCTGCATTTTAAAAAACAGGTATGCAGCTTGGGGGTGCTCTTGGACTCATCCTTCAGCCTAGATACCTAGGTCATGTCTGTGGCCAGGAGTGCATTTGGACAATTAAGGCTAGGACGCAAGTTACGCCCATTTCTTGAGAAACCAGCTCTGGCCACAGTGACACATGCCCTAGTGATGTCCCGGCTAGACTATTGTAATGCACTCTATGTGGGACTACCCATGAAAAGTCTCAGGAAACTTCAGCCAGACTGCTGACTGGGGCAGGGTACAGAGATCACATTACAACCCTATTAAAGCAGCTCCACTGACTGCCAATCAGCTATCAGGCACAATTCAAGATGCTGACCATAACTTACAAAGTACTATATGACCTGGGTCCTAGCTGGGTCAAAGATCACATCTCACAGTATGAACTGACTCGGGTGTTAAGATCATCAGGAGAGGCCTTTCTCTCCATCCTGCCATCCTCACAGGTATGTCTTGTGGGAACCCATGAAAGGGCCTCTTCGGCTGCTGTGGCCAGAACTCACTCCCACTAGAGCTGAGGACTGCCCCATCTCTGATATCTTTCCAGAAACAGGCAAAGACCTTTTTGTTCAGGCAAGCTTTCCCTGAATGATGGACTACCTATTACAGTAACCCCCCACCTATTGCGGGGGTTAGGGACCCACCTGACCTGCAATGAATGAAAATCCGCGATATGCGGATGCAGATTGGATGCAGCCTGGGGGAGCAGCAGCCCATGTAAGCGGTGGTGGTGGAACTGACCTGCCGCCACCACTTGCCTGGGCTGCAGTGAGACTTTTAAAAAAGCCTTCCAGCAGCCCGGCAAGTGATGCTGGGGGATCAGATCCGCTGCCGCCACTCCCCCGGGCTGCTGCAAGGCTTCTTGGAGCAGCTATGGTGAGTGACGGAGAGGGATCGGGTCCACCCCCACCACTCACCCGGGCTACTCGAAGAAGTCTTGGAGCAGCCGGGCAAGTGATGGTAGCAGATCAGATCCACCACCAAGCTGGAGCCCTGGTCTTGGGGAAGGGAAAAAAGGTTTTAAAAGCCCAGGCTTTTAAAACCTTTCCTCCCCCTTCCCCCACACCCCGGGCCCCAGCTCATTGGGGCTGTGGTGAGGAAATAAAGGTCCCCCCCCAGAGCTAACCAGTTGGACCCCCAGCATGTACTGTGTTCCTGTGATATGGCAGGACCGCAGTACGTGAACCGCGAAATGGTGGGGGTTACTGTATGTGTCTTTTATATGAACCTATATGATCACATAGACTTTGTAGTTATAATAACCACTTAGATTGCACTGGCACTATGTTTTCAATGTTAGATTCCATCACTCATAATTTATATGGAATTTTACTCTCTTTAACTGCTCGCGTTCTCTTGTAGCGTGAATGTAATGTTGTTTTTAATGCTGTAAGATGTCCATCAATTTCCTGTTCTCATTATCCCTCATTATTGTAAGCCGCCTTGGGTCCTTTTCCAAGAAGAAAGGTGGGATAAAAATTCTCTAAAATAAATAAATAAATACATAATATAGAACTAAACAATTATATTTGCATTCTCACTTTCTTTATCATTGTCCACTGGTGATATTGTGTGTGGTTTTTTTTAGTTACATATTATAAACCAAACTAAACAGATGGCAGATGATTTTATTGCCTTTCTTACAGCAAGGGAATATTTACATAGTGGATTATGAGCTTCTGGATGGTATTGAAGGCAATAAGACAGACCCTTCAACAATACAGTATATAGCTGCTCCCATCTGCCTCTTGTACAAGAATTTACAGAAGAAGATTGTACCTATTGCAATCCAGGTAATTGGCTTCCTACCAGTTAAAATAATGTTTCTGTTATTACTGAATGAATGGTCAACAATTCTTTTATTCTTTTCAGATACACCAAATTCCCAATCCTGACAATCCCATTTTCCTCCCATCTGATGCTAAGTATGATTGGTTATTGGCCAAGATCTGGGTGCGGTCTTCTGATTTCCATATACATCAGACTGTTACTCATCTCCTTAAGACTCACTTAGTTTCAGAGGTTTTTGCAGTGGCCATGTTCCGGCAGCTGCCTGCTGTCCACCCTCTCTTTAAGGTGGGTGATTTTGCTAGTAGGGTGGTTTGACCATTAAAAGTGGTTGTTTGACTTATGCAAGATCTCTGTGTGTTCTAGAACCATGGAAATATGATTATTTCCTGCTACATATTTTCCTAAGAGAAATAATATTTGACATTGCACAGGTATGTAGGCGTTTGGATACTCGGCAGAGGAGTCATGCTACAGTAGAGGAGTCATACAGTACGACCGCTGTATCTGTGGGAGATCGGTTCTGGGATCTCCCGCGGATACTGAAATACACGGAGAGCAGCAAACACTCTTATCTGAGGATAATGGTGGTGGAAGGGGTGGTGGGATTGCCGGGGTGAAAGCTTTCACCCCTGACACACTCCAAATGGCAAGGAGGGAATAATGTTTTTCCCCCTTTCTCCTTGCCGCTTGGCTGCCGCAAGGAAATGAAAAAAGAAAAAAACGTTATTTCCTCCTTGCAGCTGCTGCCACCACCGGCCAGCTGGCTGCAGAAGTGGCGGCGGTGGTGGCAGCAAGAAGAGGATAAAATTAAAAAAAAATTACTACCCTGATGCCCACCATCCTCCTCCTCGCCACCCTCCATAGGGGTGGAGTGGGGACTCACCAACCTGGTCAACTGGCTTTTGAACTTCCGGGTCGGGTCCCAGGTGGTGGATTGGAAGTTTTGGACTTCTCGCTCAAACTTCCAATGCACTGCCTGGGACCTGAGCAGCCAGGCACTCAACCCAGAGAGTGCCTGGCCCAGCGGTGGTGGTGGTGGTGGTGGGACGCTTCCGGCCAGGCAGTCTCCAGAGGGGTGAGGTGAGGACTTTGAATTTCCTGCTTAGGTCCCAATTCACAGATCAAAGTCCCCACCCCCTCCAGAGGTTGCCTGGCTGGCCCATGGCAGGGGCAACAAGAAGGAAGGCTGTGGGCATCGGTGGGGTTAAGTTTTATTTTTAATTTCCCCCCTCCTTGCTGCCAAACCACTGATCACCAACTGCGGATAACTGAATCCACGGTTAGTGAATCAACGGATAAGGGGGGTCATGCTGTATATAGCATGTCTATGCCTATGATTTTCAGCATCCCTTTGGGGAAGGACTTGGAACTGATCCTGCTCAGATACTGTGGTCCTACAGGACTTGACAAGAATTTGGGAGATATCCCAAGGAGGCAAGTGACATCATCTTTCTTGTGACTATGATGATGAGGTTCTAGGATGATCTCTGTGCCCTCTTCAGCCTCTTATAGACTGCTGAAAGGATTTAATTAAAAGCACAAATCCAATTAAGGTTCTGTAGTTCATCATTTGGAAAATTTGCTTAGGGTCTAGTTATATTACCCTGGAAAGACTATAAGGAGTATTTCTTCTGATCTGCTTTCTCTTTTGAATTACAGCTCCTGGTACCCCACATACGCTTTACAATAGCCATCAACACCAAAGCCCGGGAAGAACTTATCTGTGAATATGGACTATTTGATAAGGTATGTGAGTTTTGCAGTTTAGCTATCTGGAATGGAATACAAAATCTAAGCCCCAGCTATAAGGAAGAAAAAGCAAGAGCACATCTAAAACCAAAACAGAGAAATGTCAAGTACTAATTATATCCCAAATCCCCATGGATGGAAAGCTTTTCAGCAGGGTCTGGCTTTGGAGTTTCATGATGAAACAGCACTGAAACAATACAGTTTTGCTGGAGCCTAATTCAACCTCTGAGTAAGATGGAATTTGTCTGAGATAATTAGGACCCAAGGCACTCAGAACCCAAAAACAAGCTCTCAGATAGCATAGAAACCTCAAAATAAGCATGAGATTTTCAGCTCATATCTGCCATCAAGTGAGCTACAATACCCTCTATTTTTTGAAGTTAGCTATCAGGGCTCTGGCAGAGGATGTGCAATTGATAGATCTGCTAAAGATGTTAGTAGGGGAGGGACACCCATTCTAGGCCATATTTATTGGCTCGAAAATTGGGAGCCATGCTGGATATAGTAGTAATATCCTATCACACAAATTATAAACCAGGCTCTTACAGAGGGGTGTGACTGTCTCTAAAATAAATGTATTCTCAGCCAGCTGATCCACTGAACCCTCGGTATTTGTGCTTGAGTTACTTTACTTCCTCTAAAAGCAAAAAGTGTTCTGCTTATATACCGCCCCATACCACTACAAGTGGTCTCTGGGCGGTTTACAATTTTTTTTAATTACAGTGTGCAGGCTACACATTGCCCCCCCCCAGCAAGCTGGGTACTCATTTTACCGACCTCGGAAGGATGGAAGGCTGAGTGAACCTTGAGCCTGCTACTGGGGATTGAACCCAGGTCGTGAGCACAGTTTTACCTGCAGTACAGGCATTTAACCACTGCGCCACGAGGCTCTAGTTCGCTTCTGATTGAAGGTACACATGCAATGATTATATGGTCGCCCCTTGAGTCTGATAAGTAGCAGCAGTGTTATCAGCACATGCATGCAATTGAATGTGTTAAAAGGAGAGACATTACCGAACCTATAGGATGAACCACATGAAAATGTTCACTCTGTGCTGAAAAACACATTTAAACCTATCTTGAAAATACAATGGATATTGCAATGGAGCTAGAAAACAGAAGTCACTCTAATAAATTGGCTTCCTCCCATTTTCTTTTTCTATGCATAGAGCCAACTAGCCAAAATGGCCATACTCTCTTAGGCAATGGTTCACAAACACATGGATTCCAACATTGTTGGACATCAACTCCTCAAACCTTTAGCCAATATAGCCAATAGTCTGGGCTTTTAAGAGCTGTCGTCAAAGAACACATGGGGCCCAAGTTTGCGCATCAATGCTCTTGAGCCTCTTGAACCAAATATCAATTGAGTATCAACTGAATAAAATATATTGATTGACTGACTGGTCGATTGATACAGTATTTATTTGTTTTGGCACTGTACTGGAAGAAAAGTCTGACAACTATCCTATAAGAGTAGCTGAAATATGTCTCTGTGATAAAGGTGCATTGGTCATCATGCTAATATGACTGAATAAAATATCACAACTGGCCATCTGGTGAGAATGATCTCTCCCATGGTCTATGGGGAATTTTAATACCTTTCAACGATGTAGCACATTATAAAAACCCGTAAGCCGTTAACTAGCAAGCTTTTTGACAATCTTAATAGCTTAATAGTACTCAATTGATAGTACTAGCAAATTGATACTACTAGCATTCATAGCAAAAATTATGTTCCACAAAGAAAAATATGGCAAGAAAGTTGTGTACTGTATTGACTGTTGGCAAACTGCAGGACAGATTGCAAAATAGAGAAATAAACCCAAGCCCAGGATTCCGGGGAGAAACAGCAATCAACAAGGCCAGTCTTCATAGGAATAACATTCCCTTCACAAGGCCTCAAACTACAACACCTTTTACATGGCCCAAAATCTCTCCATTCACTCTTTTCTTTTCTTTTCTTTTTTTCTTTTTTATTTTTATAAAATTTACAAACATAGAATAACATAGAATAACAATAATAAACAATTATAAAAAAAAGTAATGGACAATAATAAACACTACAAAGTGCCCCCCACCCCCAGGAAACCGCCCAGTATTCTTGCATCTTCTCTTCCTTCTTCGTCTTCTTTTTTTTTTCCAGTAAGCTTCTTAAGGTCCTTTACTCCAGAACTGTGTTGGATTATAAGTCGGTTGTGTCCCTTTCCCTTTTAGTAGTACATGGTCTATAAATTTCCCCCAAACATCGTAAAAGATATCTTTTTTCATTTCTCCTCGCAAAACTTTTATATTACAAGACAATTTATCATTTAGCGCTATATCCCACACTTCCTTACACCAGTCAGCAATTTTAAGGTCTAATTTCAGTTTCCAATTTCTGGCAATAATCAGTCTTGCTGCTGTCATAAGGTTTGCTATTAATTCTTTAGTTTTCACATCATATTCATTAATAGATGGTAATGATAGCAATGCAATTTCCGGTACACATTTAATATCAGTTTGTAATATTTCTCTTATCACCTCAAAAATCTCTTGCCAAAACTTTTGAACTATTTCACATTCCCACCACAGATGAAAATAAGTACCTATCTTTTTTTCACATTTCCAGCAAAGCTTGGAATATCTTGGATTCATTCTATTCACTCTGACTGGAGTCATATACCATCTTAAAACTAGTTTGAAGTAGTTTTCTTTTATTCTAACTGATAATGACCGTAAGATCCTCAAATTCCAAATTCTTTTCCATTCATCATTATTTATTTATTTCTCTATGTCTTGTTTCCATAGCTCTCTTATTGTGTCCTGTTCCCTATTCTCGAGTGAATCTTGAATTATTTTATATATCTTGCCTACTGCTCCTTTTCCTGTATTTCCTTTCTCTGATTCATATGTTGACAAGAATTGCTCAAATTTTGTATATCCTCTGAGTTGTATATTTCTCCTTGTCCATTCTTTCGTCCAGCTTTCTAACTGGGCGTAATTCAACCAGGACAATTCCTGGGCTTGCAGTATGCGTTTGATTTCCTGTTTTGTTCTCATCTTTTTGATCCAGTCTTTTAATCTTGCCACTTTCCTTAATTTAAATAGTTCTCCAAATTTCTTCATGTTCGTGGGGAAATTTGTCTGATCGATCACCGCACCAAGCGGGGAACCTTCCTGTATCAGTTTCCTTCCATACTTTTTCCAAGTGAGTAATAGGGAACTCAGAAGCGGGTTTTTAATTGGATATCTTTTCCTTTTTAGGGGGAGGGTAAACACGTATTTATTTATGTCTCCACTTAACTCCTCTGATTCAAGTTCCCACCATATTAGTTTTTCAGGTTTAAATAGTATTTCCCCCAAAGAACTAAGCTGATTAGCTGTATAATAAATTCTAAGATTAGGTATGCCTATACCTCCCTCTTTTTGAGATCTGTACCATACGGTTTTACTTATTCTTGCTTTTTTCCACCATTGCAGAATCTATTTATGAGATCTTGATAGGCTTTAATTTCAGCTTCTGTGTATTGAATAGGTAACATTCTAAAAAGAAAGTTAAATTTTAGGAAGTATTTTCATTTTTACCATTGCTAGTCTGCCAAACCATGATAAGTTTAATTTGGAGTAATTTTGTAATTTATTTCTAATTTCTTCCTTTATTTTTATGAAATTTTGTTCTTTCGTTTTGCTAATGTCTTTATCTAAAAGTATCCCTAAGTATTTCATGCATTTACAAACTTTCAATCCGTAATTGGAAATCTCCTCCATGTCTCGGTTATCCTGATTGAAGAGCATAATTTCTGATTTCTGCCAGTTGACACATAGTCCGGTTGTTTCACCAAATTCCTTTAAATGTGCTTTTATTCTTAATATGTTTTCTAACTGATTTTTTATTGTTAACAAAGCGTCATCCGCAGATAAACTATTTTTTATCTTACCCTCCTTACCCATACCTTTGATTAGTTGATTATCCCTTATTGCGTTAGCTAGTAACTCTATCACTATGCAAAACAGAACTGGCGATAAAGGACATCCCTGTCTCGTTCCTCGGCCTAGGGTAATCTGTTCTGTCATCCCATCATTGACTATAATTGATGAGGTGCTATGAGAATAGAGTTGGTTTATTACACTTAGAAATTTTTCTCCAAACCCCCATTTCACTAATAGAAGTTTTAACGCAGGCCATTGGACACATTCAGAGGCTTTAAATAGATCTAAAGACAAGATGCATGCTCTATCCTGTGTTCTTCCCATCTCATAAAGAACATTCAAAACTCTTCTTACAGTATTTGACATTTGTCTGCCCTTAATGAAACCCGTTTGGTCTTCTTTGATATATTTGTCTATAAATGTGTACATTCTTTTGGCTAAAATTGCTGTAAAAATCTTAGCGTCTTGATTTATAAGTGATATTGGTCTATAAGATCCAACATCTATTGGGTCCTTGTTAGGCTTGAGAATTAAGATAGTTAACGTGTTTTTCCAGGAGGAAGGTACTTGCTCTCCCTCCAGTATCTCATTATAAAGCTTCTTTAACTTAGGTATTAACATTGATTTAAATATCTTATAGAATTCTGGTCCCAATCCGTCATCTCCTGGAGTTTTAGCATTCTTTAGCTTGTTTATGACACCCTCTATCTCCTCCTCTTTAATAGATTTTTCCATTTCAAGCCTATCTTCCTCCACTAATCTTGATTTTAAATTTTTGTCAATATATTGTTCCATAACTTCCTTTCTACTTCTATTAGCTGTATATAAATTTTGATAGAATTCTTGGATAGCTTTTAATTTTTCTTTCATTTGAGTACAGATATTGCCTCTTAGATCCTTTATCCTTCCTATCATGCTTTTTTCTTTTCTTTTCTGTGCTAATTTTGCTAGCGTTTTCGAGTTTTTATTACTGTATTCGAAAAAGTTTCTTTTCAAGTATAGTAAATTTCTTTGGGTTTGTTGTAGATCTATATCTTCTAATTCCCTTTTCCTGGCCTCAATCTGAATTAGGATTTTTTTGTCTTTAGTTAGAAAAAATTGTGATTCAAGGTCTGCTATTGTAGCCTCTAATTTTTTTTTTATTTTGCTGATCTCAACTTTTTATTATAGCATTTTCTTTTATTATATAACCTCTGGCCACAGCCTTCAAAGTGTCCCAAATAACTCCTATTTGACCACCACCTTCTTCATTAATATTCCAGGTTTCTAGCCATTCCCTTTGTATTTTTTGTACTGTATCTGGAGATTGAAAAATTCTAGAGTTTATTCTCCACCTTCTAGCTTCCTTATAATTCTTCTTATTTTCTATTTCAACATACATTAGAGCATGGTCAGAAATTTTTATCAATTCTATATTTGTGTTTACAACTTTAGATAATAAGCTTTGTGAGACAAATATAAAATCTATTCTCGAGTAGGCTTTATGGGCTGATGAGTAGAAAGTAAATTTTCTTTCATCGCCCTTCAATTCTCTCCAAACATCCTTTAATCCTATATTTGTGATGAATTTTGTTAAGATTGTATGTCTAGCCCTCCAGTCTACCTTCCCAGTTGTTGTTTTGTCTTTTATTTTGTCCATAACCATATTGAAATCTCCCACCAAAATTACATGTCCCTTCTGTACCTTTTCTATCTGCTCCCATACCTCTTTGTAAAACAAGTTATGATTAGCATTCGGTGCATAAACGTTTATCAGTGTATATTGTTCTAAACCAATTGTGGCCTGAAGAATAATATATCTACCTTCCAAATCTTTCACAGTTTTTTCAACAATACAATCACAGTGCTTTGAGATTAAGATTGCTACCCCCCTTGCTTTAGATGAGCCAAAACTTTTCTCATATATGTTAATGTTGGGTAGTTTCAGTTCGTTTTGACCATCTTTCGTTTGGTGTGTTTCTTGAAGAAAGACGATGTCTGGTTTATTCTTCTTAATTAATGTCTCTATTCTCTTTCTCTTCATGACAGAACCTAGGCCCTTTGCATTCAGTGTGGCTAATTTCAACAGTCTACCCATATCTTCATTCTACTGTCCATCTGGAACGGTCTCATTGTGCATATAAACAAACAAACACTACATATAATAAAAAATAACAATGTTATCCCAAACCCTACCACCTACATTTATTTTCTGTTCTCCGATCCTCTTGGCCCTCATACACATCCTGTTTGCGCCCTTATAGGAGGGAGGGGGAAGGCACCCGTTCACTTCCCGATGGCTAGTAAGGATCCAAAAGCTCTAAATTGGTGTTAACACTGTCTACTCTTGCTTACAATTATGTATGTGAAAAGTTGAAAAGAAAAGGATACAATGAAAAAAGTAGCAATGTGAATCTTAACTTCCTCCTATCCACCTCCCTTCCTCCCTCACCCCCCCCAAAAAGGTAAGATAACCAAATTGAATTAAAAAAAACTACAACAACAATAGAGGAGAAAAGAAAAAAAAGGAAAGGAAAAAAAGAACATGAAAGGGGAAAGGGGAGGTATGAGGGAGGGAGGAAAAAGGGATAAGGAACGGGAAGGGAGTGGACAATTATAGGACGGGCAAATCAAAACAGAGACAAGATGAAACGAAACAGAATGGGAAAGAAGAAAAAAAACGGGAGGGAAGGGGAGAGAGAGAGAGAGAGAGAGAAGAAGGAGGCGATGTCTTCTGTAGTGCAGAGCTCTTCAAATTAATCTTCAAATTTGCTTGCCCATTGAGACATCTAAAGAGTTAGGAGCTGACGCTGTCATCACTGCAGGAGCTAATTTTGGAGGGATCTACTCTTCAATTTGAATATTCCATGCCTTAAGAAGTTGTTCGCCTTCTTCCAAGGAAAAGATTTTGTGCAGGGTTGGGCCCTTCCACACTTTAAGGAAAATCGGGAATCCCCAGTTGTATTTGTAGTTGTTGTTTCTCAAAGCAGTTGTCACAGGTCTCATAGTTTTCCTCCATTCGAAACTCTCCCTGGAGATGTCCTGGTAAACTTGTACAACTCTGCCATCATGCTTCAGCAGGTCAGGTTTTGCCCTGAAAGCTGACATCAGTTGTTCTTTCATGGCATAGGAAGTAAATCTGATCAGAATTGGTCTTGAGATTCCTCCTTTTGCATTGCTATATAGTGCACTCTTTCGATATCTGTCTCTACAAGCCGTTGGGGGAGGATAGAGTTAAACCAAACAAGGATTTCTTTCTTCATTTCTTTTTTATCCTGGAGTTCAAAGTTAATTAATTTCAAATTAGACCTTCGGGAGTAATCTTCCATATAGATAAGCTTCCTCTGTAGGGTGTCAATTTCTTCTTCATGTGTGGCAATATCACGTTCGTTCTTGGAGGCTAGTGTTTGAACCTGATTGATCTCTCCTGCTATTTTTTCAGCTCTGCGCCATTATTAGAGACCTGCGTCTGGAGCATCTGTATTTCTTGTAGCAGATCTCTCCTTAAGTCTTTATTCTGGGTTGATAAAGACTGAAAATGATCTTCGATGGTAGAAGTCATGTCTTTTAGAGCTGATTTAATAAGGCTGCCAAATTCTGATTTCAAGTCTTTAAGCTCTTTTAAAAAGTCACTCTTTTCAATGTAAACTTTCTTCTGATTCAGGTTCATGGCAGACAACATCCATTTGCCATCATATCCCATCTGATAGTTTTCATTTATTCGAACATATGTACAGTATGCTACTTTAATTTCCTAAGAAAAGACAGTTAAATTAAATTTTGGTTGTCTAATTTAGGTTATCCTCCAGGCCATCTAAATAGTACACATACAGTTTTTGTATAGTGCTCATTTACAACATAGCTTCCAGGTTTCTCATGAAGAAGAAAAAAAGAATACTTTGTAAATAACTGTATAAAAGAAACACAGATACTCATTTGTCACTTTGTGCAACTTGGTTGTGTTCACACTTTGGTCTGCGGCCAAGTTGAGTACTGAAAACCCCTCTGTCAGCCGTGCAAGTGGTTTCCAGTGCTACTGACCCTATTCCACTGAGCAGCACTTTCCAAAAGGCGACATATTTAATTATTTCTTTATTTTAGAGTATTTTTACGCTGCCTTTCTCCTTGCATATGGTACCATAACTTTGAGATACAGTTGTCAAAAATCCAGCATTGGGAAAGTGGCCCCACTGAGTGTTCTGCATTGTTTGTTTTTTCTATTCAAGGCAAATGCCACTGGAGGAGGTGGACACGTGCAGATGGTACAGCGAGCAATGAACTTCCTCACCTACAGCTCCCTCTGCTTCCCTGAAGAAATCAAAGCAAGACATATGGAAAGCATTGAAGATATTCCATACTACTACTACCGAGATGATGGCCTCAAAGTATGGGAAGCAATAAAGAGGTATAAGTCTATTTCAGTGATGGCAAACCTTTTAGAGACTGAGTGCCTCAACTGTAATTCAAAACCCACTTATTTTTCAAAAAGTGCCAATAGGGCAATTTAACCTGAATACAGCGATACCCCAGGTTACAAATGCTTTGGGTGCTACCCTTCGGGAAAATGAGGATCAAAGAGCAGGGGTGCTACCCTTTGGTAGCACTCGATCCTCGCTTTCCTGAAGGGTTGCACCCCCTGCTCTTTGATCCTCGCTTTCTGGAAGGGTAGCACCCTTCGGGAAAGCGAGGATCGAAGAGCAGGTTTTGAATTTTCCACGGCCACAGCAGGGGTGCTACCCTTTGAGAAAGTGAGGCTTGAAGGGCAGGCTTTTGGGAGGCCCAGAGCGGCGTGACTGGAGAGTAAATGGGCTGCAAATGAGCCCACAAACTGCTGCTCCCCCCTTCACCCAGGTTTCTGCATGGAGGACAGCAGTGCGCTCCGAGTGGAGAGGGAAGTCCCGTGGCTGTGAGGGGGCACTGCTGCATGCCCACAGAAAGGGCACTGGGTGCACCTTTGGCACCTGCGCCATAGTTTCGCCAACACTGGTCTATCTGATCTGAATTCATTGGTGTTATATGGAAAATCTGAAGAATGCATAAATGTTTATAGATTTCCCTTGTTTTCTGCAGCTTTGTGACAGATATTGTTGACATTTATTATAATAGCGATGAGGTGGTATGTGAAGATGTGGAACTCCAGGCCTTTGTGAAGGACATATACATCTATGGGATGAAAGGCAACAAGGCTTCAGGTGAGATTTCTGGACCCTATTAGGGACAGATTCTCTGTCCTTTACAGTGCATAGAAATACATGCAATTCAATACTCTCCTCACTCACTTAAATTGTATTTAATTTAATTTGAGAGGGAAATAGCTGAAGTGGATTGCATTCCAGTGTATAGCTGGAAGATGAAATATAGTTGAGGGCTTTTTAATATACTGTATAAATAAATAAAATTTAGCCCGCCTTGAACGCAAGCACTTAAAGAGTAAAAATTCCACGTAAAAGTTATGAGTGATGGAAACTAATTTTGAAAACATAGTGTCAGTGCAATCACACAAGGTTACAAATGGTTATAAACACAAAATCTATTTTAGTGGTTCACAACCCTCCTAATGCCGCGACCCTTTAATACAGTTCCTCATGTTGTGGTGAACCTTGCCCTGCTTGGAAGAGGCCACATCTAGCCCTTTGGTAGATTCATATAAAAACACATAATAGTTAGTCTCCAGTTTAGGGAAAGCTTGCCTGAAGAGAAAGGTCTTTGCCTGTTTCTGGAAGGACAACAGAGATGGGGCAGTCCTGGCCTCTAGTGTGAGGGAGTTCCAGAGTCTGGACACAGCAGCTGAGAAGTCCCTTTCATGTTTTCCCACAAGACGGACCTGTGAGGGTGGTGGGATGGAGAGAAGGGCCTCTCCTGATGACCTTAGCACCCAAGTCGGTGAGATTCGATCTTTGAGGTAGTTTGGACCCAGGTTGTACAGTGCTTTGTAGGTTAAGTTAGCACGTTGAATTGTGCCCGGTAGCTGATAGGTAGCCAGTGGAGCTGCTTTAATAGGGGTGTAATGTGATCTCTGTACCCCGCCCAGTCAGCAGTTTAGCTGCTGCATTTTGGACCTGTTGAAGTTTCATAAGACTTTTATTAATTATTTTATTTATTTATTTATTTTCAAATTTATGTACTGCACCTATTTCCCAATAGGGAACTCAGGGCGGTTTACACACACAGTTAAAAAGATAAAACAATCACAGCGACATCCAGGACGGCGGACCATTGTTGGCAGGGGCAGGGGGGGGAGTCTGCCCCTAGCAATTACCGAAGGCGTCCTTAAATAGCCAGGTCTACAAGGCTTTCTTGAAGGACGCCAACGATGGAGCTTGCCGCAACTCGCCTGGCAGAGCGTTCCAGTTAGACGGACCAACAACCGAGAAAGCCCGATTGCGAGTGGTCGCTTTACAGGCTTCCCTCGGCGTGGCAATCCGAAGCGAGAGGGCCTGGGAGGATCGGGTGGATCGGGTCAGATCTGATCGTCGGGAGATGCACTCTGCCAGATAGACAGGGGCCAAGCCATGGAGGGTTTTGTAAACCAAAACCAACACCTTGAACCTTATTCGGGAGGCAACGGACAACCAGTGCAGACGGACCAGGATGGGGGTGATGCGGTCGAATTTACGTGCACCAACCACCAACCTGGCCGCCGCATTCTGGACCCGCTGCAATCGCCGAACAAGGTTCAAGGGGAGCACCGTGTAGAGAGTGTTACAGTAATCCAACCTCGATATGACCAGCGCCTGTACCACTGTCCTCAGGGAATCCCCATCGAGGTAAGGGCGAATTTGGGCGATGAGCCTAAGATGGTAGTGGGCCGACCTGGTCACGGCATCCACCTGGGAATCCAGGGACAAATCCGGATCCAGGACGACGCCCAGACACCTCAATCTTTGCACCAGCTGGAGGGCGGACCCACCCAGACTGGGAAGAGGGCCACAGTACCCCTCTGGGTCTCCCCCAAAGAACAAAACCTCGGTCTTTCCAGGTCTGAGCCTGAGCCTGTGAGTCCTGGTCCAGTCCAAAACTGCGGCCAGGCAGTGATCAAGAGTCTGGACGGCCTCCACTGCACCTGTGGAAAAGGAGAAATAGAGCTGCGTGTCATCAGCGTACTGATGACAGCAAACTCCATAAGTCTGGATGATCTCAGCCAGCGGCTTCATATAGATGTTAAAGAGCATGCGGGAGAGAGCCGATCCCTGAGGCACGCCACAAGAGAGTGTCCAGGGAGATGACAGATCACCCCCCAAGCTCACACGCTGGGAGTGGCCCTCGAGGAAGGAGTGGAACCAGCAGAGGGCCAGACCCCCGATCCCCACCCCAGAAAACTGCCCCAGGAGGATACCATGGTCGACGATATCAAAAGCCGCTGACAGGTCGAGAAGGACCAGCAGGGTAGAGCAACCCCTGTCAGCCCTCCTCAACAGATCATCATGCAGAGCGACCAGTGCCGTCTCAGTCCCGTGACGCAGCCTAAACCCAGATTGGAAAGGATCCAAGACATGGTTCTCCTCCAGAAACGTTTGGAGACTCAGGGCGGCAACCTGCTCAATCACCTTGCCCATGAAAGGAACATTGGCTATAGGACGATAATTAGACATATCGTCTACAGCCAAGCCAGGTCTTTTGACAATGGGCTTCACCACCGTCTCCTTCAGACGACTGGGAAAAATCCCGTCTCTGAACGAGGCTGAGGCAATTAGTGAAGCCCATTCCGGCATGCTCCCTCCGGCGGTCTTAATCAGCCAAGAGGGACAAGGGTCGAACGGAGAAGCCGCAGGCCTGCAATGTCCCATGGCCCTGGAGGCATCCCCTGATGAAACAGGCCCAAACTCAACAAACCTGGGCGACCCAGGTGGCCAGGCACTGGCCACAGCAGACAGTGGATCCATGCAACCGGCGTCCAGCTCGGAACGGATGGCCTCTATCTTAGATTTTAAAAAGGCTGCAAAAGACTCACTAGTGAAATCACTAGGAGGAGGCCCCGGCGGACCGGGATTGGTGAGGTCTCGAACCACCCGGAACAATTCTGCCTGACGGTTCGAGGCCTCACCAATTCTCAGGGAGGCAAAAGATCTCCTAGCGTCCCTGATCGCTCGAGAATAGCGACCTGTCGACGCCTTTACCGCAGCCCAGTTCAAAGCCGTCCGAGCCTTTCGCCATCTGCTTTCTAGCCGCCTCCGCTCTTGCTTCATCGCCCGCAACTCCATGGTAAACCACGGCGAAGAACGGGCTCTGCATCGGATAAGCGCTTGGGGGCGATCCGGTCCACTACCCCGGCCACATCCTCAAACCACCTATCAACCAGGAAGTCAACCGGATCGTCAACCAGTCCGCCCGGAAGTCCCCCGAAGGCATCTGAGAACCGTACAGGGTCCAGGAGCCTTCGGGGGCGGGCCCAGATGGAGGGGCCCAGCCCCCCGTGGGGCGGGGTGGCGATTGATAGGGAGAAGGTCAGCAGATAATGATCTGACTGTGACACGGGTCGGGTGCACATCCTCCCGACCCCCAGATCAATACCCGCCGATGAGGAGGCAAAAACCAGGTCCAGGGTATGTCCTCCCTTGTGAGTGGGGCCAATGGCATACTGAGACAGGTTCATGGAGGCCATGGACTCCATGAACTCCAGAGCAGCTCCCGACAGTTCAGACTTGGCATGCACATTGAAGTCCCCAACCACCAAAAGGCGGGGGGACCTCAAAAGTGCTGCCAAGATGAACTCAGAGAGCTCTGGAAGGGAGAGTGCAGGGTCGCGGGGAGCACGGTACACGAGCACAATCCCAAACGTGTCCCTCTGTCCCACCACTAGGTGAAGACATTCTAACCCGGACTCACCAACATCGCAGATCTGTTGACATAAAGGGATTCCCTAAACACAATGCCCCCCCGCCCCCTGACCCTCTGGCCTGCCCAGATGCTGAACACAGTAGCCCTGGGGGCGAAGAAGGGCGAGGGAAGCTCCCCACCCACCCACCCATGTCTCCATGAGAAATGCCAGGTCGGCCCGCTCATCCACGGGGATCTTATTATGTACCGACCTGGCATTAATCAGCAAACAGGACAGGCCGGAGGCACAGGCGGAACAGTTCCCTGCCATGTGGCAGTGAACCGGTGGGTCAGAACGGGGAACAGGCCGCAGATGCCTGTCCCGAGTTCTCCTTATCCGATCGACCTGCCGGTCCCAAGCGGACCTCCCACGGTCCGACACCACCCTAATGGAATGTCCCACTGGCTCCATAGATCTTACTGCTTGCCAGGGACCACAACAAACAAAAGGAAAACACCCGCGGCAGCAAGGTGAAACAGAATAACCGTAATAAAAGTAAATACACCTGTATTTACTTTTTTTTACTACTGTAATGCGCTCTATGTGGGGCTTTTCATCTGTAGCCCCACATAGAGCGCATTACAGTAGTCTAACAGGGATGTCACTAAGGCATATGTCACTGTGGCCAGAACTGGTTTCTCAAAAAACAGGTGTCACTTGCATACTAGCCTTAATTGTGCAAATGCGCTCCTGGCCACAACCGTGACAACCAGGCTGAAGCTGACTTTTTCTGCTGTCCTGTGGATGATTATGATGGTGATGGTGATGGTGAAGAAGAAGAAGAAGAAGAAGAAGAAGAAGAAGAAGAAGACGAAGAAGAAGAAGAAGAAGAAGAAGAAGAAGAAGAAGAAGAAGAAGAAG
>JAHTLZ010000171.1:1157126-1194496 GCA_023846285.1 Phrynocephalus versicolor | reverse complement strand
AGAAGAAGAAGAAGAAGAAGAAGAAGAAGAAGAAGAAGAAGAAGAAGCCGCTTGCATTGCACCTTGGATGCTTATTAACATGCAGATCTTAATATCTAAATATCATTCCACTTAATGCTATGACCATATTGGATCTTATTCTAATCCCCATATTATGCACATTATACATAAATCTATGACTCAGGTATTTTACTCCATGTATGTGAAGAAAATAGTAACCCACAAGAGGTCACACTGAAATGGTCTTAAAATTGCTGCAATATTTTTATTTTTGTTTTGTTTCTGTATTTCATAGAGTTGGAGGCAACCTCAATTTGCTAGTACAGGATGGACAATCATGCCCTTCCCCATCTATGTTGAATTGCCATGCAGCTTTTGGCAGTGTTGTGTGACTCAGCTCATTATTCCAATATACTTTTCAGCATACAACAAATTCATGTGATGCTTTACTGCCTTCTCTGCATCTTCCAGAACTATTAAACTCTTCTCATTTGTATCTTTCATACTGGCTTTGAGACAAAGTGAAGGAACTAGTGTGATTTTGTGGCTTTGTTCATCATACAATCATGAAAAATAAGGGATTATCCCTTTCTAAAAACTTCCAAAACCTTATCTTATGTCTATCTTTTCTCTACTTTTCAGGATTTCCCAAGACAATCAAAACACGGGAGAAACTTTCAGAATATCTTACTGTAGTGATATTCACAACATCAGCACAACATGCAGCCGTAAATTTCGGTCAGGTAGGGCTTACTTGAAAGTAATTCTGTATCTGAGTTATGAATGTGTCAAGTAATTCCACATAGCAGAAAAGAAAAAGAAGCCCTCTGGCCATGGGAGACATGATTTTAGGAGCCACATTTTCTTGCAGTTTTAAGCAGTTTTTAGTGGTCGTGGGATAGGGGCCTTATAATGACCCTCATAGGGCTTCTAAGGTGAGATATTTCACGAGTGGTTTCACTAGTTCCTCAATCCCAGAGAATTTAAATATTTTAGTGGTGACTTAAGCCCTGGTCTCCCCAGTCCTGGTCCATGACTCTGTCCATTACACCACACAGAGTACCTTCTAATAACACGAGCCTTTGCTTTTTTACATATTTCAGTATGACTGGTGTTCCTGGATTCCCAATTCTCCTCCAACAATGCGCCACCCACCACCGATGGAAAAAGGGAGTGTCACTGTTGAGTATATTATTGAAAGTCTACCAGATAGGGGGCGTTCTTGTTGGCATCTTGGTGCTGTTTGGGCCTTGAGTCAGTTTCAGGAAAATGAAGTGAGTAAGACCTTTCTTGTGTTTGTATGTGGATATCTCACACATTGAACATATGAGTAGAACCAGCAGAACTAGCACTTTGACTGGGAATCCACTCCAGGCAAAAATTCCACTTGTGCTTCCAGATCATTTTGATCAGTTGCCTATTCAGGACCTGTTAGCTTTCCCAGTAATGAAGTAGCTTGAAAGGCACCAAAGCAACATTAGTGAAATGGTCTGATCCTACGTGTCTGACCTGCTGTTTAGTGGAAGTGCAAAGAAAACTGACCCATAATGGAAAACAGTTCCCTAGTTTCTTATAAATCATTTCTTTTCTGTGAGATTATTCCTGGTTATCCTTTGACTACACTTTATGTCAAAGGAATATGACATTGCCTGAAATCTTTGTTTTCTCCTTTCTGTTGGAAAATCTGTCTCATCCTATTATAGAATGGTGGCTATAATTTAAGACATAATGGTCCATGGCTCTGCCTTATGATTCTACTATGGGAAGACATACTGACTATATATTACTTATTTGATAGATTTATATGCCACCATTGCACAATAAAAGAGGATCTCAAAGCAATTTGGAAAATAAAATTTCAGAACAATCCAAACATCTTCAATCATCTAATGTTTTGCAAATGCAGAAGGAACTTTTTCCAGAAATGTGCCCAACTCAGCACCATGTGATTTGATCATGTGTGGCTGATAATTTTGAAACCTGTTAAGCCCCTGCCTCCATTCATCTACCTGCAAATCTACCCGCAGAAGAGGAATTATGTCATTCTTAGTGGCACATGTCTATTGTACTTCCTTTTTTTCATTTCAGGGTGAGTGCAGTTCACACGCGATTAGATTAAGTTGTGTGCTCTTCAAAATTCAAAATAGAAGGCTTTAATCAGTCGTAATCTGCCACTGACTATAATGTCAATTCTGTTCCACAGGTAGAACCTGTGGTACAGGATTTTGGCAATCAAATAAAGCTAAACCATAGATGAAATGGTATATAGTTAGATTGCCCCCCCCCCATGTGATCAGCTTCTTCCTGATCACAATGGCATGCTCTAAGTCTTCATGGAGGAGCTGCAGTTGGCATTCTCCCTTCTTCCTCTACTGTGTTGTTAGTCCAGTGTGTTTAGTCTGTGGAGCTCCCAGCCACAGGATGTGGTGATGGCATCTGGCCTGGATGCCTTCAAAAGGGGATTGGACAGATTCCTGGAGGAAAATTCCATCACAGGTTTATTTTACTTTATTTATTTATTTATTTATTTATTTATTCAACTTATATGCCGTCCACTACCCAAACCATGATGGAGATGTGTAATCTCCAGGTCTGAAAACAGGGTACTTCGAAGGCCAGATGCAAGGGAGTGGTATCAGGAGACAGATATTTAGTCTTGTGCGCTCCCAGGTGCATCTAGTGGAGCCACTGTGAGATATAGGAAACCGGACTAGATGGGCCTTTGGCTGATCCAGCATGGCTCTTCTTATGTTCTTATGCTTTTAACCCTTTTTTGAGCCCCTGAATAATATCATAATTGCCTATATGATTTATCATAAATGACCTTAACACCTTTTGTGTCTTCTCTCTTCCTAGTTGTTCCTGGGCATGTATCCTGATGAACACTTCATAGAGAAGCCAGTGAAAGAGGCCATGAGCAAGTTCCGGAAGAATCTTGATGAAATTACATGTTTCATTGCTGAACGGAATAGGAATAAAAAACTTCCCTACTATTATCTTTCCCCAGATCAAATACCTAACAGTGTGGCTGTTTAAATCCATGTTTGCAAAGACAGAACAAGGCAGCAAGCTGGCATAATGGCACATATAAGACAATATAGGTACTGGCAAATCAACTGGCTTCAAGGAGCTTCATTTCTACCATATGCATATAGCAGTACCATATAATCCTATATAGTTCCAAAAGATAATTCAATGTTTGTATATTTAATTGCTACTGTGCTATTATTCCATCAGAATTGTGTTAGAACTAACATTTTCCTTAAAGCAACAATGGCCATCAATCTGGTCGTCATACGTCTAAAGCAACTTGATGTCAAATAGCAATGACTGTGGCTCCCCATATACTGTTGAATTTCATCTTCCATGACTCCTTACCAGTAGCTAAAATTTATGGGAACTGGACTGCAGAAATTTCCAGAGGTCCAAAGTTACCCATATTTTTTGTAAAAAAAGTAATTTTTTTTTAAATGGGAAAAGAATTCTGTGCATTTCTGTGGGAGTAGCCATGGTGTTTCTGTTGAAGCAAATTTGTTCCATAGTTGTGAATTGTTGGCATTGCTCCTTCTTCCACACTTCTCTTGGGAGGCTGCTGTCTTTCCTCAGCACTCAAATGGGAAGAAAATTCTGTCTTGAGACATTCAATACTTTCTTAGATTTTCTGCAGTTATGACTCATCTTTCAAAACATCTTTCCAAAATCCTTTGGAGGCCCTGAAATTCACATTCAGCGTTTTTTTTTTGTTTTTTGTTTTTTTTTAAAGGCTGGGTTGGATATCCACTTTATATAAACACTTCCTCCGCAATGCCGGCTATTAAAATGGATTATCAGTATCCAGGGCATGGATGAGGCAGAAAGGTTCCCATACAGCTACCATCCTTTTCCCACTAGATTCTTGTAAAATTTAAAACAGATCTCCATATGTTCTGTATGAGAGGCATTACCATAAATGTACAAATGTACTAAACTAATGCAGTTTGGAATACCAAGCAAAGCTGTCTATAAGATAAAGTTCCATTTTTGTGGAAAATATTGTTTATGAGCTGACCGGGGTGGTGGTGGGGGCTTGACAAAACTTGGCTACTGCAATCCAAGGCTCTTGAAAACGTCTCAGACCTTTCAAAACTATGCCAAAGAAATGTCCAAACTGGAGAGAGATGCTTATTTTAAAGAGTGTTTTGTTTTGTTTTTTGCTGCCGTATTTCTTGCTTTTTAAGAGTTTCCTAACTTGTAGTGGCTGAGTTTGCAGTCCATAAGAAGTTCGGGGGGGGGGGGGTGAGCTGGATCCAGATCTGCTAAAATTACTCACAAAGGAAGGATGTGTGGTGACCGAGGCTTTAAGAAAATGGAAAAGAGGACTTTTACTACAGGTTCCTCAGATAAATTTGCAGAACCATTACCTACACTTAGGAGGAGTTGTCTACTACAGTGTAAAGGAGCTGGGATGGGTTGCAAGGCAGCAAACAAAACAACAGCCAGAATGCTAAAGGAAACTGAACAATGTATGCAGTGATCTGAAAATATCCAGAATATTTGGAAATAATGGTAACGAATGTAAAAGAGGCATGAGGCTAGGCAAGGATTTATTTTGAAAAATACATGGCTCACTCACTCTCATTGTTAAACACTCCTTTCCATATTATTTCTTATTCAAGAAAATCAAAAGAAGAACAGGGAAAAAAGTTTTCACCAGCATCATTCTCCTTAGTGGGACTTTACCATATATTTTAAAAAAGAGGGAGATGCAGTTTCAACGTGGGCATTAATCTCTTGGGAACCAAATAATTCATTGGAAACCACTTTTATTAGCTGCTTTATATTTCTCTTTGAAAGTGCTGTTTATTTTGATATGAACTATAATACTAAATATTGTTTAAGCTTGTATAAAATATACTACACTTATTCCACATTAAATGTATCTACTTTTTGTTTATATAACTTTTATTTCTACTATTTAGTGCCTGGAGTTGTTCTTTGAATTAAGCTTAGTGGTATATAAATATATGTATCAGTCAATATTAAATGTGTGAAGTTCCAAGATGTACTTAAATTTTATATTCCAAGTCCAGTTTTCATTAAAAATCCTTGATCCTTTTGTCCGTCTGCTGTTTTGAAACAGTCAATTAGTTTTAGCAATTATATAATCCAATGTTTGCTCTCCACATTTTGAACAAGGACATTTTTCTGTTTACTAGTTATAAGTATTTTTTATGACAATCAAGATTTCCTACACCATCTCCTGGTGACTTTGGTATACAAACTCTTTAACATAGGATCATGAATGCACTCATATTATACCAATTTCACTGCACATCTCTCCCACTTTTCATCATTTTTTGCATATCACCATCAAAACTGGGGATCTGGCTGTCAGTGCACTTCAAGTTCTGTTTTACAGTACAGTATAAGCCAGTGGTAGTGAACATTTGGCACTCCAGATTTTTTGGCCCACAACTCCACAGTCCTTTGTCATTGGCAATACAGGCTTGGAATTCTGAGAGTTGTGGCCCAAAATATCTGGAGTGGCAAAGATTTGCCATTAAAGATGGGCACGACTTGGCGAAACTTTCGTTTCCGTTTCCGTTCCTCGTTTCCGTTATGCAACGGAAACGGTAACAACAATTACTCCGCCAGAACTCGAACTCGAACCGAAAAAAGAAAAATTGGGTCTGATTTGTCGTGTTGTTGTTCCTGGCATCGCGCGTACGCGCGATGCCAAGCGGCACAGAAAAAAAGTTTTAAAAAGTAAAAAAAAAACCCCAATTCCCGGGCAAAAAAGCAGGCGAAAATATGCCTGCCTCCTGAGGGCACCTACCCGAGGGGTGGTTTCTGGGGGGGGGGTTCCCCACTCCAGCCTCCCCCCCGTCCTGGGCTGCTGGTACCAGGGTGGGGGGGCATCCTCGGCGTATCCATTTGCCATGCGGTGCGGGGGGATCCAAAATGGCGGCCACAATATTTTTTTTTTAAATCGTGGTCCAAAAACCCACCAAAGCACAACAGAAACATGCAAAAATTAGCTATTTTATATGCCTGATTTTTTATAGTAGCAGCAGTGGGTTTTTCTTGCAACAAAACGTCTCCGTTGACTGTATTTTATTTTATTTTTATTTTTATTTTTTTATACGTGCGCAATGATGGGCTGGCCATGGGATGGGACCATGCAAATTTTTGGAGCCATTCCACCAATCGCATGGCCAGGTTGTGACTGACAATTCTGGATGTGCAAGAGGGTATAAAAAGCCGGGGCACTCCCAGAACAGTCGCAGTCCGGGCTTGTATGTGGGTGGGAGAGGGCTGTGTGTAGCTGGCTGCTGTGCTAGACTAGTTTCGATTTCGCGGAGCCTTTAGATTCAGTTAGGCAGGAAGGGAGGGATTTCAATTGAATTTTTAGGAATAGGAAATATTTCATTCCCTGTCTGCTGTGGGGAATAGCAACGCAGTGTCGCAGTTTATTCCTGCAGTTTGTCAGGATTTTTTTTCTGATATTGGTTTAGGTTTGACTGGGGGGTGGGGAGGTGTGGATATTGAGTATACTACCATTCAATATTTATTTTCTATTTTCCAAAGTTCATTTTCATTTCATTGCTAGCAGTTTTGTTTATTTTCTCCTCTCCTTTTTGTGTGAGAGAGAGGATTTATTTCATTTAGTGCTTCAACAGTTCAAAGGGGAGGTTTTTGGGGGGCTTGTGGATTTATATATACTCTACCATTTATTTTCTATTCTATTTTCAAAAGTTCATTTTCATTTGCTTGCTGGTGCTGGCAAAAAGCTCCTTTACCCTGCCTCCATCACAGTGCTGTGGGTTCAGGCTGGGAATAGCAACAAGCCTAGCAGTTCTCTTTATTTTCTCCTCTCCTTTTTGTGTGTGAGAGAGGATTTATTTCATTTAGTGCTTCAACAGTTCAAAGGGGAGGTTTTTGGGAGGCTTGTGGATTTATATATACTCTACCATTTATTTTCTATTCTATTTTCAAAAGTTCATTTTCATTTGCTTGCTGGTGCTGGCAACAAGCTCCTTTACCCTGCCTCCATCACAGTGCTGTGGGTTCAGGCTGGGAATAGCAAGCAAGCCTAGCAGTTCTCTTTATTTTCTCCTCTCCTTTTTGTGAGACAGATAGGATTTATTCCATTTAGTGCTTCAAGTTCCAAGGGGAGGTTTTTGGGAGGCGAGGTGTGGATTTATTTTAAATATATATACTAGCCTAGTATATTTTAGATTTCCCCATCCCCAACCAGTGCACTCAAACACGTTTGGCATTGGCAAGCCAAGGGCACCTCTGAGGGAGAATATTTTACATTTTAGAAATACATTACAATATTATTTGTGTACTTTACTTTTACTTACATTGTTTGCTAAACTTTTTGTGAGGACACTGCAGTTAAACAACACAGGCCCATTCTGATATCAGACAGCCACCTTATTAACAGACTTGGGGTTCCATCCATCCTACTCCAACACTGTTTACATTGTTTGTTTATCATTGTGCAATTCATTAATTTACAAGCCACACCTTTTGCGTGTGCATTGCCCTCTGAGTCTGAGATCTGCCTTTCTAACAGACTTGGGGTTCCAGGTTCAGTTTACTTTTGTTTACTTTTCCTTCATATTACTGCTGTACATTAACACACTGTGCCAGGCGCCAGGCGTGCACAAACTACTCCTGTACTAGTAGTGTGCTTGCTCATTCATTTATTTACAAGGCACACCCTTGGTGGGTGCCAGCGCAAGTTTACTTTGTTCACAGTGTACAAAAGTGCCAGGCGTGCACAAACTACTCTTGTACTAGTAGTGTGCTTGCTCGTTCGTTCATTTATTTACAACTTTACAAGGCACAGCCTTGGTGGGTGCCAGCGCAAGTTTACTTTGCTCACAGTGTACAACACAGTACGACTCCTGCACTAGTGTGCTTGCTTGTTCATTTATTTACAACTAGTTAGTTACAAGGCACAGCCTTGGTGGGCGCCAGCGCAAGTTTACTTTGATCACTTGACTGGTCCTACTGTAGAACACAGTGCCATTATTATTTTCTAATACTTTGAGAAATGAAAAAAATTAGGAGGGGTGGCACAGCCAGAGGGAAGGGGAGGGGGACCCCCCACTAAGAAAAATCGGGCCGCATTTCTGAAGGAAGACACAGGCAGTAGTGCAGATAGTACTCCCTCGCCAAGCAGCTCCACAACCAGTACCGTACCATCCTCTGTCACTGAGGGAAGCATGGATGAGGCGATAAAAATCCCTTCATCACCGATACTTGACTCCGACCTCCTTGATCAGGAAGAAGATGAGGACTCGGAGTCGGAAATGGCATCAGAATCAGAAACGGGCACTTTGAATCTAGAGGTTCCAGATTCTGAGGACCTGATGGCAGGAACCGGTGAAGGGCAGGCTTCAGACAGTGATGGAAGGAACAGCCCTCCTTCCTCCCAGAGTACCACCAGTGACAGCAGTAGTACTCTACTTTCCAGGCAGGGCACAGGCCACACCACCACCACAGCAGCGGCAGCAGGCAATAACAGAGGGGCCGGTACTTTCACTAAGCCACGCGGGTGTCTCTGGGAGCATTTTGAGAACAGCCCACAAGACCCCAGGATGGCGGTGTGCAAGAAATGCGGGGTGGTGGTGCGCAGGGGGAATGACCCCAAACACCTCTCCTCAAGTGGGTTGCGCAGCCACCTGATGCGAAAGCACCCTGGGACTCTGCCTGGAACCCTGTCAGGCCCTGGTTCCTCAGGGAGAAAGAGAGGGGAAGAAGGCATGGGCAAAGAAAAAGACAAATCCGCTTCTGAGAGTGGGAAGAGGCAGGCCACTCTGCAGGTAGTGGCGCCGCTGTGTGGGACTTTTGTCAGCCAGCGAAATAGGGCCAAAGCACAGGAGACCACCACTCGAGTGGTCGGTGAAATGGTGGCCATGAACGGGTTGCCCCTCTCCTTTGTGGCGTCATCAGGCTTCAGGCACCTGATGAAGTACGTGGCTCCATGGTACGAGCCTCCATCCCGGCGTACCTTCAGCAGGCGGGTGACTCCCTCCCTTTATGAGTCTGTCAGGGACAGGATCCGGGCCCTGCTGCAGGCGGACAGAGGGAGGAAGATCCACTCCACTTCCGACCTCTGGACCGGTGGGCACCACAGATACCTCTCTCTGACGGCTCATTGGTGGCAACCCAAGGAGGTCCTGGAGCCCAGGACATCCCAAGAACAGCTGCAGGGGGAGACACAAGGCAGCACCCCAAGAGGGTATAGGGTGGTGCTTCTCCAGGCACAAAGCATGGAGGACAACGCCACAGGGTTCAACATTGCTGAGGTCTTCAAGACAGCAATGCGAGAGTGGGGATTGGCGACTGAGGGGCAGGTCAATCGTGGATTCATGGTTACTGACGCGGGCCGTAACATGACCAACGCGGTTGGTGGGGCAGGGTTCCAGGGCATTGTGTGCGCAGCACACAAACTGCATCTAGTGGTGGGTGATGCCATTGGGCTGGGTGCAGCAAAGGACTCCTGGAGTGAGGGGACCCAGGAGACCAAGGCCTTGCTGGACAAGTGTCGGAAAATCATGGGGCACTTCTCTCGCAGCGTCAAGGCATCCAGGATGATGCGTGAGAGGCAGGCGGAGACGGGCCGACCAGAGCATGTCCTGATCCAGGACGTGACCACCCGGTGGAACTCCACCTACGAAATGGTCAAGCGCTGGTGGAGCAGAGGGAAGTGGTGGAATACGTAATGTCAACCCCCCCAGTCCTGCATGAGGGGAGGGAGTTGGACATTGGTGCTACCGAGTGGCTCACCCTCTCCCAGATGGTGGGTATCCTGCAGCCTTTTGAGGAGACCACCCACATCCTCAGCAGCTACGCCAGCCTGGGCCACGTACTCCCCCTGGTCAATGCCCTTCGCCAACGCCTAGAGGCCACTATCCGGGAAGAAGGCAATCTTCTCCAAAAGAGCAGGGCCTTGGCAGACAGGCTGCTGACCGGCGTGGATACCCGCCTTGGCCCATATGGAGGGAAAACGTGTACCAGATGGCATGCCTGTGCGACCCTCGCGTCAAGGGTTCCCTGGCGGGCAGCGCTGCCAACCTGAATTCCTGGAAGACGGAGCTATGCCGTCAAGTCAGGGCTCTCTCCAATCAGGGCCAGGCGTTTCCGAGGGCACACGGAAGCCAGAGCGATGCAGAAGAGGAATCCTCGCAAGGATCCTCATCCTTCTGTACTCCAGGAGCGTACACCCAGAGACCAGGTTCCATACCAGCAGCCAACTACCTGGCCTCTGCCCTAGCCATGGCAGTCTCCTCCTCAGTGGAGGCAAGGGAGGAAGAAGAACCGGACCCCACTCTGACCATGGTGAAGGAGTACATGGCCGAGCCCCTCCAACCCCTCACCTCGGACCCACTCCACTACTGGTCCAGAAAGGCAGACCTCTGGCCCACTCTTTCGACTCTGGCGTTGGACCTCTTGTCCATCCCACCCACCAGTGTCCAGAGTGAGCGTGTCTTCTCCCACATGGGAGATGTCCTGAGGCCGCGCTGCTCTAGCCTGGACCCGGAGACGGTGGAAAGGTTGACTTTCATCCGCTTCAACCTTTCCACCTTGGGATTACCCCAACACTCCAAGACCTAAGTTCCTGCCTGTAACCTAACTTCCTGCCTGCAATCCTCCCTGCCCGCCTGCAAGCCTGCCTGCCTCCCTACAAACCTGCCTGCCTGCCTGGCCCTGTGACTTAAATGCCTGCCAAACTGCCTGCTTGACTGCCTGCCTGCCTGCCTTCCTGTATTCTCACACACACACAATTGAAGGGGACTATTAGTGGCCCAATTTTTGCAGCCCTTGCCTGGCTCCAAACCAGGCAGGAACACTCAAAGTGTCATTTGAAAGGGTCTGTGTAGTGGCCCAATTTTTCCCCGTTGTCCATGTCTGGTCTGAGTGAGAACCCAAAACCTGCCTTCCTTGGTGCTTCCCTCCCTTCCCTGGGTTTTGGGGACCAATCTGCTTACAAAGTGGTCAGGAAGCACTTTATAACAACCTACCTCAAAGACTGAGTAGCAGGGGGCTAGCTCTCCTCCTTACAGCCTTAAAGAAATAGCCCAGTTCTCCTGCTTTCACTCTGTCTCCTTGGTTGCCAAAGATTGGTCTCCTGGTTTGGTGAGAGAAACTCTACCTCCCGAGCCAGAAGGAATCACTGTGACTCACTTAGAAGGACAATTTACTGGCGTTCTCAGGCCATTCCGCTCCTTGGGGTACTGGAGCGCACTCGCAATGATCCTCCCCTGCTCGGGCCCTGTGGACTCAGAGGCCTTTAGGTCTCTTCGCCACTCTTTCCTTTGGGCTGCAAACCACTGAGGCTCACTAAGAAGGGATGAAAACTTACAGTACTAGTACTGTAGCACACTGTTGGGCTTGGCTAAAGTATATGGATCTTACTCTGCCTTTTTAACCTCATTAACTATGTTACTTGTGTATGTAATGATGGCTTTTCCTGCAAATAACATGCAGAAATACTCACTTATTCTAGCTTGACAACTAACCTGAACACAGTACCTGTACCTGATGTTCAAGCTAGGCACTCACTGCTTAAACATTTTGTAATCATTTCTGCCAAAACCCCTGAACAAAGACTGCCGGACAAGAAAACTTACTGGCTGCAATTGTAGGTTGTGGTTGATGATGATGAGTTATGTGAGAAGTTGTGGGAACACTCATCAGGAACAGTTGGTGGTGGGGTTAGGGTTAGGGTTTGGGGGAATGTTTAGGCCTCCGCTACTCTGTCCTCTGGGCTGCAGAACACTGTGGCTCACTAAGAAGGGCTGGAGTGGAATGTACTTGGGCGTACTGTGTATGTATACAGTTCTGCACAATAATCGTTTGTTTCTTAGAAATAGAAGAGCCTGTCAGGAGGAAGTTCCAGGCTTGGTTCTTGGAGTTGTGGAACCTGTGAGTCACCACGAAGGGCATGGTAGTAGATGGAATGCCGGCAGTTAGCAGCAAGTCTACCAGCACACAGATGGGAAGGAGAATCAGAGTCAGATTCTGGCTTGCTGTCCTTTTTGCAGCCTGTGTGGTCTAAGACTCTGACTCACTCAAGCTCTGTGTCTTCTCCCTGCCTGCCTGTCAGGCTCCCGGCACTCCCCGCTTAGAGGAGGCCTTCCAGGCGCTTCTCCTGCACCCTAACAGCAGGGTTCAGTTAGTGCTTCAAGTTCAGCCTCCGAGCCGACATGCGCCCTGTCGGCCACTCCCCTCAACTTGCCCATGCAGCAACCCCGGCTGCCCCCGCCTCTAGGCGGAAAATCACTTGAGGAGACCAACTGTAACAGGTGCAGTCATCAACTATTTTGTTTAGAACTGGGGGACTCTGTCATCCAACATGGGGGGGGGGTTCACACAATCCAGGTTGGGAAATCCCTTGGCAGAAGGAGGGGAGATTCCTAACTAGGTGCTTCTCCTTCAACCCCCTCTAGTCTGGCCTCCTGGCCTCTGCTACCCTTCACTCTGGGCTGCACACTGTGACTCACTGAGAAGGACTTTTTGCTTGTGTGCTAGAAAACAGCCGTGGGCCCGTAATTGATTAGGCAAAACTCTGCCTTGCTCTCCTCAAGTGGCTTGCGCAGCCACCTCATGCGAAAGCACCCTTGGACTCTGCCTGGGACAGTGACAGGCCTCTGCAGGAAGTAGTGCCGCTGTGTGGGAGTGTTGTCAGCCTCCGGACCGCTACTCTTCAGTAGGCTGCCATACACTGTGGCTCACTAAGAAGGACAACTTACTGCCGTGCTGGTGGCACTCTGTCACCATTTACAAATAGAAGAGTTTTCCAGAAAGTTCCAGGCTTGGCTCTTAGAGTTGTGGGAACTGTGATTCACTAAGAAGGGCATGCCACTGGGCTGCAATGCACTGTGGCTCTCTGTGAAGGGAGGGAGCAAGGAAGCCTCCAGGCTTGGTTCTGTGTGGATATTCTGACTCACACAGACTGTGAGTCTGTGGTTCTCAGGCCTACTGTCTTCCGTGGGCTGCAAAGCTATGTCACTCACTGAGAAGGGAACATGGCTGGGCTGTGAGTTTACCAGGAAACCAGCACATAGCTGTGGAGGAAGACCCTCTGGCTTGCAGTCCTTTTTTCAGACTGGACTCAGGCCTCAGAGTCAGACACCATGTGGCCTCTGCTTTTCCACTGGGCTGCCAACTGTGGCTCATGAAGAAGGGAAGCATACCTGCGTATGTGTACGTAACAGATTGTCAGAAAGGTCCAGCCTTGGTCCTTGTTGGTGGATACTCGGAGTCACTGACTGCGAGTCTGTCGAGGAAGGGCTACTGTGTTCCATTTGCTGCAAACCACTGTGGCTCACAAAGAAGGGCATTTTCCTGGCATCCTCAGGCCATTCAGCCACGTTGGGAACTGGAGCTGGCTGAGTGGCTGGCAATGATCCTCCCCTACTCAGGCCCTGTGGCCTCAGACTCAGGCTATGTGGCCTCCTCCAGCCACTCTTTCCTCTGGGCTGCCAGACACTGTGGCTCACTAAGTAGGACAACTTACTGCCATGCTGGTCGCACTCTGTCACCACCACATTTACTAATAGAACAGTTTCCCTGAAAGTTCCAGGCTTGGCTCTTGGAGTTGTGTGGGAACTGTGATTCACTAAGAAGGGCATGGTAGTAGATTGCCGGGCCGGCAGTTAGCAAGTCTACCAGCACACAGCTGGGAAGGAAGAGTCAGACTCAGAATCTGGCTTGCTGTCCTTTTTGCAGCCTGTGTGGTCTAAGACTCAGACTCACTCAAGCTCTGTGGCCTCCGCCACTGTTTCCTCTGGGCTGCAAGACACAGTGGCTCACTAAGAAGGGAATTGTACTTGCGTTCGTATGTACTGCACCACCAAGAGTTTTTCAGAAAGTGCCATGTGGTGTGGTTCATGGTGGTACTCACAAAGAAGGGCTGAATACCTGTGGCCTCCTGTTCGCAGCCCTGTGGCCTCAGACTCAGGCCTTTGGGTCTCTGCCACTCTTTCCTCTGGGCTGCAATACATGACTGTGGCTCACTAAGAAGGGAAGAGTAGTTGTGTGCTAGCACTCCATTAGAACAGTTTACCAGAAAGTTCCAGGGTTGGTTCCTGGTGGATACTCTGTGAGTCTGTGACTCATTAAGAAGGGCATTGCAGTAACCTATTGGCAGTTTGCCAGCGTATACTATCAGCACATGGGAAGGAAGAGTCAGACAAAACTCTCCCAGTCCCTTCCTGTCCTTTTGGCAGCCTCAGACTCAGGCTATGTGGCCTCCGCCACTCTGTCCTCTGGGCTGCAATACACTGTGGCTCACTGAGAAGGGCTGGCCGTGTGGTGCCATGATTGGCCTCTGACTGCCACTCTATCCTCTGGGCTGCCCAACACTGTCTGTGACCCACTGAGAAGGACATTGTACTTGTGTACTGGAAAACACTCCAGTCTAGCCATTTTACTTGTGTACTCAGGCCATTCTGCAATCTTTGGATAATCGAGCTGGCCTCCCGTTGGCAGGCCCTGTGGTCTCAGACTCAGCCCTTTTGGGCTCCCCTACTCTGTCCTCTGGGCTGCAAGACACTGTGACCCAAGGACAATGGCATTTTACTTGCATACTGGAGCTGGCAATGAGCCTCCCGTACTCAGGCTCTGTGGTCTCATACTCTGCCTTGTGGCCGCTCTTACTCTGGCCTTGTGGCCGCCCATAGTCCTCCTTGTATAGCCTAGTGGGCTATGGGCTGTAAAACTTAAGTCAGAGCAACCCAGAGCCCACTATCCCATTCCCTACCTAAACTATTCCTTCCTATTACCCTAACCCAACCCTAATATCAGACTCTAACCGCTAAATGACCAGCAGGGTTGCATTGGCTTTGGCTTAATTGCTTGTCTTTACAGTGTGTGAAGACAGAAGGACCTTGGAGATGGGGGGCCAATTTGAGAGGAGTAGAGTAGACCCCTCATCCAGATTTGGGGAGGAACGGAATGTCTGTTTCTCCTGCTGCCTCTGAGAGAGTTGGAGGGGAGATGGGATGGATAAAAGCATCAAAACAAAACAACAAAAAAGTATAACAGGCACGGCAGCCAGACCAAGTAGGGTGGCCGGCCAGTTCAGCATCAGCTTCAGCATCAGCAGCATGATTGACCAAGAGAAAAAAAAGAAATATATTGCATTCTGCCCACTTTGTTTGCTTTATTGTATAGGATGCACTAGTTTTGTGCAGCAAGTCCATCACCCACAGTTTAGCAAACTGTTTTTCGCCTGCTCTGGGTCATTTGCGGGACCCGCCCGCGCGCCGCTCGCGTGCGCGCACCCGCCCCCCCCTGCCGCTGCCGCCACCTGCACATGGACCCCCCCGCCACCGCAGCCCGCCCTGCGCCCGCACCTCCCCACCCCCGCAAAAACACCAAGCGCCACAACTGGGAGTCTCAGTCGGGACGTCAAATTGCGAAATCGCGGCAGAAACGACAAACGAAAAAACAACAAACAAAATGACAAATTTTTGAAAAAATTTGTGAAAAACAGAAACGAGCTGAAACGGACCTGTCCCGAAAAATGACAACTCGAAAAAAAATTTCCTGGTCGTGCCCATCTCTATTTGCCATCACTGGTATAAGCATTGGTCTGTCTGTGTGGAGTCAGCTATCAATGCTTCAGCCGCTTATAATTACTTGTAATTTTTTCCCTGCCTGGGAAAATAAATTGCTATGTCTTTTGAGGAAAAACTGATACTAGAAAATTTATGTGGAAAGGGAATTTACAGGCACCACCTGGGTTAAGAAAGGCACCCTACTTGCTTAATATATAATATGAACAATTCTTTAGCTTGCTTCCTTTTTTTACATTATATATAATACTTCAAATTTGATAGAGCATTATTTGGCATTTTATAGCTTTGTACAGTGGTACCTCTACTTAAGAGTGGCTCATCTTAAGAGCAATTTGACTTAAATGAAAAGCCTCTAGGATCTGGTTTGGATGAATGTTACAGTTGCCTTTGTGTTTCTGAACACTTTATTTGCTGCTGTGAGGAAAATATAAAGTAAGTAAAGAATGAAAAAGGAGAGCTGGTGATTAATTGACACAGTGCAAACCATTGGCTCTGGTCATGTTGACCAAATATTTGTTTCAACAGTATCATTTGGTTACTTTAAATTTGTGAAGATCTAAATTAGTCCATAGTTTGTGATTTATTGCAGGTATATATGGAAAGTAGAAATAAAGCTGACTTGGGAAATCTGATTGAAATACTTCTGTGACAGGATTTCAAAGGGGCTACTCACCTGAAGTACTACTAACTAGTAGGTATCACCTGGTCTATTTTTGTATTTGATTTTTGTGATGGCTACACAGCTGCCCAACTTGTTTTGCTTCACCTGAAACAGTAATCGTTATTTTTCAACAGCTGAAGACGACGATTTAAAAATCAAACAGGAATAGCATTTTACCCAATGAATTAGATCACAATTAAAAAAAATATTACCACTTAGCTCTAGCCAACACAGACAATCCTGGGGAATGCAGACAATGGCAATCTAGCAACATTTGGAGGCCCACATGTTGCCCACCACACTTTGAGATAAAGATTAATGTAACATGATGAGCAAGAGAACAAATTATTTTTTCCATCCCTAATGCGAAATTGTTATTAATTTTGGCAACTGGTGAATACAGCCTTAACTCATGCTGCAATGGTTCAATGGTAGTGAATAATGACTGGACCATACTCTGCATGTGACCCCTCCCAGGTAGCTGGCTTGAGGCTCCCTCTGCCTTTCAATTTGGTAAATTGTGTACCCAGCCTGCTGGGGGCAGGGGAGCAATATGTAGCCTGCATAATAAAATTGTAAACTTCCCAGAACTTACATTGTTACAGGACAGTATTTATGCAGCACACCACCTCTTGTATAATCTCATTAGGCATCCATGTTTAGGTAATGTCGAAGTTGCACTACTGCAATGTACTTTTATGTATGACTGCCTTTGAAGATACTGCAGCTAGTCCAATCAAAGTATTGTGGTTAAGACTGATAACAAAACTTAGCTTGTTGTACCTAATCATAATCTAAACATATAATGTGCAATTTTCCCAATCAAACCACTCAACCACTAAAATAGTCAGAGGTCTTTCCTTGGGCTGCCATCTTGAAGGACATTGAGTGTCTATTGGATAGCATTTTCAGTACTGTTTCTTTGCCTTAAAATTCCATTGCTCAAGGATGACCAAATGCAGCCTATTTGGGTAACGGGCAAAACTACATCTGTTTCTGCCAAGCTGTAAAAGACCTGTTAATTTCATCTTCATCTTTTCATTTTAGAGGAGTTTGAGTTTATTGTCTATGTAAATAGACTATACTTTAAAAAGGAATGTTATATTAGGTAAAATGTGTAACTCACTATAGTAAATCACACTAGAGTAGGCCCACTGAATCAATAGGGATTTATGAATCAACTTCATATTCCCATTGACTCAGATGGTCCTACTCTAACTGCAAAATATATTACAACAGTAAACCATAGTCAGATTAGGTTTACTTGAATCAGTGAAATTTACAGAGGAGTCGACTCAATAAATCCCCATTGCTTCAGTGGGCCTACTCTAGTCCAGTTTAGTATACTAAGCAACAGGATTCTGGCCACTGTTCTAAGATTGCTAATAGAATAAATAACAAAAGCAGAAATATGACTGGAAGAAGTTATGAAACTTTGGGCCACATTAGAATTCTGTCATGTACAGCGGGATGCACAATCGATTCAGCCAAAAGTAGACTGAGCTGATTCAGACCTATTTGGAGATGGTAAGCAGCAGATTTGCATCAGTCTGAACTGTTTCAGACTAATTTGGATACTAAAAATGAGTCAGTCAGTATGCCTCCATTTCCATACAGGGAAAACAGGGAGGGAGCTGGATTTTGCTAACAAACCGGTTTTCTTTGCTGTCTCAAACAAGAATGACATCAGAGCTATCCAGTCAGAGGAAGGGACCAGGCAACGTCCTTGAAGGCATATCTTCATTTTCATCTTACAGTTCTTCATTCCTTTGCTGTTCAATATGTTTTGTTGACCGTTGATTGTCTTGTATCTCTACCTCTTCATTTCCATTCTTTGTTCTACTAAATTGAACAGTTTTCAAATTAAGTGTGGATCTTGAAATCTTAGGTAGTGATGCATATTTTTTTATTGTTCTAGCTTCCAATTTGGACTGGGCAAGACTCTTATTGGCACTCCTTGATCTCTTGTTGGAAGACCTTTGATAGGGTTCATAATCTAACAGTCTTAGAACTGCAGAGGTGGAAGGGACCCTGAACTGTAGCTTTGTGTTTTCTGCATCCTGTATTCCAAATCTGAACTTCTATCTCTGAATCATGACTTTCCACACCATACGCTCAAGCATATTGGTTCTGTATAATGAAAGCAAGCTTTTTATGCAACATAGTCAATTTATTTATTTGAATTGTATAGTGCCCCATAAGTGAACATCCACTACTCTGGGTGGTTTACAGTTTATTCCTCTTGCTGTTCATATACCTTCTAATGTGCCATTAAAATACCATATGTGTCAAAATATCCACATGCAATCAAGGTAATAACTGTGAACCAAGATGATTCTTCTAATGAAAGCCAACCATCAATTTTCTGAAGGTGATAACCCAAAGCTGAAGGTAAGAATAAGGGGAGATCTTTCAATTAAAAATATTTTCCCATGATAGCTTTTTCAAATATATTATGCAACCAATATGTGACCCAGCCTTTTGAAACCAATAAGAATGTTGGTTCCAGAGGGCTAATTTTGTTATATTATTAGAAGATGTGCAGATGTCTCCTAGCATATTTTATGCAGCAGCAAGTCTCAAGTTCAAGGGAATTCAGTTCTGCAACTATGTCTATGTAAAGATAATGTAATAACATGGTTGCTATGTGCCATCAAGTCAGAAGTGACTCAGGGACTCTAACAGGGATATTACAAGGGGGAGTGAAATGTTTACGGTTCCGTATCCCCACTGAGTTTCCATGGCTGAGCAGAGATTTGAACCCAGACCTCCTGAGCCCTAATCTGTCACTCTACTACAACACACTGGGCATAAGAATACACTGATATTCAAATATGTATTGCCATTTCTTAGTGTACACTGCAAGAACGTACACAACTATTTTGATCTCCCCCTACCTTCTTGACACAGCAGTGCTACTGAGACAGCAAAAGATGGACTATCTGAGCTACAGCAACTGTCAAAAGCCCTACAAGGATGATGCCATGAAGGAAGAAATTATAGTTGGTTTTCTCCCTCCCCCTCTCTGCCCTGTTGCTTTTTCCTACTGCAACTCCTCTTTTACTGTCACAGTAAGCCAATGAGAAATTTCACCTGTTTCTGCTTGATATTAACTCAGAGCAGACTTGTGTCTCATTTTTAAAATACTATAATAGGCTCTAATCCCAAGGACAAAGGTTGACTATAACACTGGCAGTTTCAAACTGTAAATCTGGTTTCTTTTCTTTCTCTGTTTTCTCAACAGGAAAAAAAGAAATATAATCTTACAGATTACAGTTAAGATTGCAATTCCATTTTCTGTGTCAGTATATCAATGATTATTGTTTCAATAAAAAATAGGACACTCGTACATTTAAAATGTCATAAGTATACATGGCAGTACAATTTCAAATACTAAATTATACACAATTACATTTTAAGTTCTTAACAGTAGTGAAGTTAATTTAAGTTCAACAACAATTATGTTCACATTCATCAAAGCATCACTTTTGTGTCTAAAAATTTTTAAAAAAATATTTTTGTTGGTCTGCTACAGGACATCTATTTGCAAAATTTGCAATTTGGGAGCAAAACCGGAACATTTAAAAAAGAAAAGGGAAAAAAGGAAAACGAAAACCAGAACTGCAAATGCTCAGATGAAAATGCTCCTCCCCTGAGAGCTTTTCTAATGGGTCTTAGAGAATGCCAGTGGTCCTACTTAGGCATTGCATTCAATTAATTAATTAATCAAAGGTTCCAGGTGTATTGCAGCTAGTCTTCTCCCAAGACAAAACATGAAGATAAACACATGTAATAGGTGCAATTCATTAATTGTTGTGTGAAATATTCTTCTTCAAAGGGAGAAAATGGAAATAACAGATGAAATACCTGACAGTAGCATAATAAGCCAATGGGCCTTATGCAGTGGAGTATCAGAGTGAAAATGCAGCATCGAGATTCCCTTTGCTCTTTGTATAAGAAACGTACATCAGCTGGGCTCTCTGCTGACATCATTCCAGATAAGTCATTCAGAACACTGATACCATTGTATCGGCTAAATCAAACATTCAATCTGTTTACAACAACCATTATTCTCTGTTACAAAATTCACATGTGCAATATTCTCTGAAAAATATGTTCTTAGAAAAAAAATGCCAAGACATTATTTACTGTAAGCTTAAGAAAAAACTGCAGACTTTACATATACAAACCAGATCGGCTTTCTCTGTTGTGTTAAGGCAAGTGGTTAGAACTACAGTATATTAGAAATGGGTCTTCAGAAATTCAAAGTAGTATTTTGAAATGAGATTCTTTCAAATTTAAAAATTGAAAATGATTAATGGAACCGACAACCTTGAGAGGTGGCGAGTGCTCCAACCCTGGAGGCATTCAAGAGAAATCTAGACAACCACCTGGATGATAGCCTATGATTTGTATTCCTGCCTTGAGCGGGGCATCGTTGGCCTCTTCCAATTTCATGATCCTATGAATTCTATCAAAAGTGCTCACTGCTTTGCAACCCCCCTTTTTACATAGTGAAGCAAAATCCCAGCTTAAGTAAACTGTCTGTGATATCTATATAGGGTTCATGGGCTTGTGGGAGGGGGCTTCTCTGTCAGACTAGATTTGTGTGCACATGTACATAGACATAAATACATACAGAAGCATTCAAAATGTGCAGTTAAAGCAAGAGCACATCTTTTAACTTCAAGGTGCTTCCTTTAGTTGATTCATACAGCAATGGAAGCAGGCCTTTGCATTGACTATCACTATCCCATTAGAACACAGTTTTTTTAAAAAAAGTGGGATCCAAAAAAACTATTTTTAAAGTGCCTAACCATGTTTTGCCTCATTTACACATCTTGTACTCAATTCTGTATTCCTTTGTGCAGGGCATCTTGAGATCTGCAGTTGTAGTAATCTGTTTTCCCTAACTTTAAACAGGCCGTAAACAAGGCTGGTGCAAATCGCCATGGAAAATAGAGTATATCAGATATGTAGAATGTTTGCCCTGCAGTCCTCAGGCTCTGTGCAGGACAAACTGTTAGTCTCTACATGATGATTTGTGAGAATATTTGTATTTTCAAGATTTGGCTCAGTTAGCATTGCTTTTTCAAACATTTTCTTTTTGCTTGCTTCTGGACAGTTCTGTACATAAATGACACGATTATACGCCTTGAGTCTTTTCCACAGCTGTATATAGACTTTGCACTGAACATACATGAACAGAATTCCTCCAGTGAAACCAATCGCCACAACCACTAGTTTAGTCCAAAAGGGCCACTCAAGAATACCTGGAGAAAATTTTCAGAAGATTCAAGTATTAGCATCAATTGCCTCTGTTGAAGAAAGGTATAACAAATCTAGAAAGTGGTGATTTATACGTAGATTTAAAAACACTGCACAGCATGGGACAGAAAAGTAGATACCGGTACATATAAATAAGAAAAAAATCCATTTGGGCTTCTGTCAAATCAGCAAAGAAACTTACAGATCAGCCATGCTTGACATCCTTTTGTCTCTCACTATGGAAACACGAGCTTGTTTTGGCCACACAGAGAGAAGACAAGATGTTGGACATTGAGACACCATGTTTGGAGCTAGATATGAGTGGTAGTTTGTTCGGCAATTGTGCTTTGTTTGCTAACTTTGAAATCAGGCCAAGTTGGTGGGCAATTAGTAACAATCTGAAAGTGCTTTTTGAAACAGGCTTGTTAATTCTGGCTTGCATCTGGTCTGGCTATTCTAAGGTCAGTGCAATTTCCTTCTGATGCCCTATTTGGGCCACAGAGATGCAAGGATAGAGCTGTTACAAAAAGAAACAACCAGTGGGGCTAGGGTTATCTTGTTGGCCTTTCCCAGACTTTATCTTCCTTTTCATTCTACCTGACTCCACTCTTTTTATTCCAGTGGTGGTGAACCTTTGGCACTCCAGATGTTTTGGACCACAACTCCCACAATCCTTTGTCACTGACAATACAGGCTTGGAATTCTGGGAGTTGTGGTCCAAAACATCTGAGTGTCAAAGGTTGGCCACCACCACTGCTCTATTCTCATCATAACAAGATCATATTCCCCAATAGTGTGAGTGACCATGAGCTGTTTTTACTCATTTCTGGGCAGGAGTATATATTCAAGGAAAAACTCTGCTCCTATAATTTATAACTCAAAAAAAATTATTTGCTTAGAACACTTCTCTGGTGGGCAAGATAGGGCAAACTAAGATTACACGGAGCAGAAGACTGCCCAGGAAGCCAAGTAGTAAGAAGACATAGTATTTCCTTGCTTTTGAGGATAACATGGAGATCTTAGTAGCAGGCTGCCATCCCAACTGGATTTTGAGCTCCCATCGTAACACAGGGATGAAGAAATTGTCTGTCTTCAATCACTCCTCATCATTGCAATGGCTATCAAGGGCAGAGTTGCAGAACAACAACTGCAAAGGCACAAGCTCCCCTGTCCAAATTCCCAGCCTTCTGTTTCAATTGATTACACCATATATGCACCATGTATCTGTGGGCCACATGCAAACTGCTGGTGGATGTCCAAACACCCCCCCCCCCAAAAAAAAACTCAAAAACTTTGAAAAACAAACCCTAAATATGTTTCTGGAATGTATTCTCTCTTATACAAACACATACCTCATTTAGCTATCAATATCTAATACTGAAAGACCCAGCTTACAAAACATGATAAGATGAAGATGCTGGCCTTGTGACCATGTGAAGCTGCCACCTCTGCACTATCCCGTATTCATTCTTGTAACCTGCCTGACACTGTCGGTGTTTCATTGGAAAGAAAAACCAAGATCATTGAAAATCTGCCTAATGCGAGATCCTGAGCATTCCACTGCAATTGTAGCTTTCTGCAGCAAACAATGTGATGGCTTTACAAAAGTTGGGGGTAGCGTTCAAGGGGAAGGGTTTCAGTAGGTAAACTGAGTTAGAAAATGGCTAAGAAAAGAAATGAATCAGATATGGCTTCTCTGATTATTCTTGGAGCAGGTATAATGGTCAGCAAGGAAGCAAGAAGAGGCCCAATACCAGACAAAACCCATTTGAATGGGAGAAGGCAAAAAGGAAATCAAGGCTGATGCGAGACGTGTCTTCAGATTATAATTGTTTTTACTTAAAAAGGCAAAGAGCTGTCTCCAGTTCAATGGAACAGAAACTGCCACAAAGAAAAGTACCTTTCTCTCCAGGAGTCTCAAAAAACAGAAGCCCATCTACACTCACTGTTGTGTTTAGCATTATGTGCTGTCAAGCTCTAACAGAACTGCAGTGACCTTAATGAGGTTTTCATGGTAGCTGAGACATTGCAGGAGTAGTTTTACTCAGTTTCATGCCCCCTAGGTGGTCGAGATTCAAACAGATCTCCTGAACCCTACCCTGACACACCACATTGGGTGTCCCATATGTGTTTAAGGACCATAAAGACAAAAGAAGTCACTTCGCTGTTGGCTCCCAGTCAGAATAATAATAATAATAATCTCACAAGCACTTTTGCAAGAAATGCAAAGTTAACGTACCAGTAGACTCCCCTTGTTTAATCTCTTCAGCAGTTCGATCTATGAGAACATACAGAGACCACACCACGCAAGTGATAGCAATTATATGGAAAGTTACAGAGCACATGATCTTCCTCCGTTCACTGGCTGTCATCTGCAGCTTCTCCCACTACAAAGAAATTCAGGAAAAGACCAAAAGTTGTTAGGTTATTAAAGCAACACTGGGGCACAGCAGAAGGCCAGAATCCAACTTTAACTGTTCAGAATCCTGTTAGTGAAGGTATCCTATTTCCCAGGGATTCTGCCCAGGGAATTCCCTTGCACAATTTCAACGGATTGCACAATGCATCTACAAAAGTGCTTCGAGGACAGCACTTCTGCCTTGGTGCAATGGCCACTACCGACTGCGTAACATGGAGTTATGCAAGCGTAGTTACCCAACAGGGTTGTAGCCAATGTACTGAATTGACAAGGATAAGACTTCTTCCCAAATTAGCAGCAGCTGACCAAGAAGTGCATGCAGGCTCTTATTATCATAATACTTAACACTCACATTCTTTACAGGTCAGCTAAGCTTTATTTGGTATACCAATCCATGATTCCCTCATAAAGGTAAGGGAAGCATGGAAAAGGACTAAAAGGGAAAGGACATGACTTGTATATATTTAATGACAAAAGCTCTATTAAAAATGCCATTCAGAGTCTTTGTATGGACAAGCTGAACTCAAAGACACATGTGGAACAGCTGAAGTTTCTAATTTGCTGTTGTCCTTCAGTTCCTCCAAGTCTCCTCACACAAATGTGAACTTCTCTCACAATTTTGGCATTGTTACAAGCAGCAGAACAGGCAGTGTGGTGGATCCCTTCTTCCTACAGAAATCCAGGGAAGATGGGAGGAGAAAAAATGGAAGATGGCCAGCCCACCCACTGCCTGCCATGTCTCTGCAAACTTAACACTTATACCTGTACTTTAGCAGGCTGAAAATATGTCAATGACATTATCTCATTCAAAACTCTTGGATGACAGTCCATCCAGGTATCCTCCTATCCTCCCTGCTTTTATAACATTCACTGTTGTTATCCAGGAGTTGCATCACTGCAACTAGACTTCTTTTCTGGCGGGATCAAAATGTTTTGCTACTCATCCAAGCAGCTTCTTCAGCCTGGATGACTGGGAATCTCCAGAGACATTCACTGTTGTTATTTCTGCACTGTCTTGAGGGGAAAAAGCTAGATCTACGATGACAGCATTTATGCCACACATGTCTCATCAGCAGACCAAGGGTGAATGTGCACACACAGTAAACCCAATGGGGCTCTCTTCACACAGAGCCACAGTGAATAGTCACATATAGCATAAATGTCTTGGGGGGGGGGGGACAGACATGAGAGGAGGGACCAGTTGGCATGATCTGCTCCCTCCAAGCTTTGGACCAATGGGTGATGAAAAAAGGGCTTGCCTCTTTGTCCTCCTTTCATGCACACCTGCAGTGCCACCTCTCTCCCAAATAACAGTTCCCATAACGAAACCCTTCACCATGACTGGAGGAGTTTGGCAATCTCTTTCCCTCCTTCTCCTTCATGCACACAATAGGACACTACAGCAGCTTTGGACACGCATGCACACAAGTGGCACCTCGCAGCCAAGGGCAGCTACAGGGCCTCCCAGGTACCGAGTGCTTCTTTGTCACATCCACATGCATTTGCAGCAGCACACATAGCATCTCAGTGCAGAGGCAGAAGCACATCCCCTTATATCAACTCCTCTCTTTCTGACTCTCAGCCACATGTATCTCACAGTCCCCTGCATTTTCTACCCAAAGAAAGGAGTGCAGTTGCTTCAGAGATCAAGAACCTATTCTTTGTAACAGGTGACAGAGGATCTCCCTGTGTGTACCTTGTAGGGAGGCGCTTCGTGATCACATATTTCCTGAACAATGCAAGTCATCTAAAAACTGTTCTTGCACCTACTTTTCTTAAAGGTTTCAATTTGGTCTCCATGATGAATTCATATTTGCAGAGTTCACAGCAGCGAGTGTCTGAGCTCTTGATCCACTGCTGTAGGCAAGCCTGATGCACAAAATTAAGACTTCCTGTGCAGTGACAGGGAGTAATTAGAGGGCTCTCCTCATCTCCTTCACAATGGCATATCCTATGTCAGAAGCAGAGCAATATATTAGCTGGAGGGACAAGCAATGGCCGCTCAAACTAAGAAAACATACAGTTGCAGACAGGACCAGCATGAACGAGATATATAGTACATGCATATGGTCAGCTAGTGCAGATCCCCAAAGACTACAAGACTACTGCTCAAGTAAAACAACATAATGAGGCTACACACATACACAGAGCATTCTAACTGAGCACAAACACTAGTCTGCTCTAGCGTCTACTTCACAAGATGCAACAGAGAAGACCAAGAAACAACACTGGCAATGAAGAGAGAGGAAAAGAAGTACAGAACATTTTGCTGTTTATAAAGGCAATGTCCTGTAGGTATGCTGATTCGGAGACAGCACAAATGAGGGTTCTATGCAGAAATAAGCAACTGAAACAATCACTGAACTCGACAACATTACAGGACTGAATAAGCAAGCTTTAAAACGTTGGCTATGTAGAGGCTTTTTTAAAAAACTAGAAAATGGATTTGAACCCAATTCAACACACTTTTCTCCACCATTTTTTGGATACACACCTTGCTGCTATTACCACCACTTAAAACCATTGTTGTTTTAAGAGGAACCGGGCTTCACCACTTCAAAGAGACTGGGGCCAAGATCTTCTTACACAATTACACCAGTGTAATGCTAGTGGTTTAACTCATGGAAGTGAACAGCCTCAGGTTAGGACATCACTTGACATGGGAGGCAACAAACAACATCTACTGTGATTTCTTAACAGGAGGTAATTTGCTTCCAAACATTATACCGTTAGCATTATATACCAGCATAACTACCCAAGAGGGGTTTGGCCAGGGTATAGAATGCTAAAGTTGTTCCAGACAGACACATGGGGGCTGGCTGGGGGTGGGGTGGGAGGAAGGGAAATGGTTGAAGTTCTGATCTAGCTGCCATTCACCACAAGTGGCTTTTTGGGTTTGCTTGGTTTTTTGTTTTACATATTTCTACAGGAAATAAAAGGGCTGCTACTTCCACCAGCAAGGTAAATGCCCCTACATCTCCTCTTCTGCACTGGGAAAGGAACCTCCCCCCCCCCACAAAGTAATGAAACACTCTCACCCCACAACTTGTCACGAATGCAAATGGGGCACCATTTTCAGAGAGAATTTTCAAATCTTTCACTTCATATTCCACAACTGACTCACAAGCTTCAGTGAAGAAGAGACTGCTCTCAGCTGCAATCCCTCACTCCATGTTGCACTCAGGAACTTTTTTGGGTGTGAGTGTGGGTATTGGGGGGGGGGGCTATTTGCATGGATATTTATAGACGACATAGAAAACCAACTGCTTTGGGTTTTCAGGGTTTCCAAACATACACCTCCACCCAATGTATCCATAAACTGGGAGAGCAGAAAGGTCCTCAAACTGCATGTATCAAAGCAACCAAGCAAGCAAGAGTGAAAAACAGAGTGCAGAGCAGGTCACCACAACCTGGAAGGGGGGTTGGGGGTGGGGTGGGAGGGAGGAAGAGACAAAGGCAGTTCTTCGTAAACCAACCTGCAGGCATCCCCCGATACAGAGAGAGGGGAAAGCGGGGAAAATTTTTCTGACAAGGGAGAAGGGCAGTCTAGGTCACTATCCTTTTCCACTGAACAAAGTGGAGCCCGCAGGTCGGCCATTTTCAGCCTCACAGAGGAACTGTCCTCAAAGACATCGTCATCTCCCATGTCATCTGAACAGAAACCTGTGCTCTCTATCATCACACTGGATGATTTCTCTGGCTGGAGGAAGCCGGGGTAGTGGTCCAATTCATGAATGCATGCACTGGTGCTACGAGAGAAGGAGAAAAGGCAGTGCAGCAGTTTTTTGCTCCGGGAGATTTCGTTGTCCCGCTTGTCCTCCAGGAGAGGAATATGGACCGCACTAGCCCCGGAGGTGCTGGAGTAATTGGTGGAACGTGACTGAAAATAGAGTTTGGAATTACTAAAAGGAAAGGGCCTGAGACTGAATGTTTTCTTCTCTTTGTGATAAAATGGGTTAAGACTCGGACACGGCTCCTGAGTTTGTGTCAGTTTGCCTTCGGAACATGTTCGCTCCACGTAGCTAAAGCTCTGGGTTGTGCTCTGAGCCTTCTGGTCCATATCACTGAGAGACTTGGAGAATTTCAGAGCTTGGGTAGTTTTTCCATTTTTAGCCTCGAGACCATGGACCCAATCATGCTCATGGAGATCTTTCTTGGAAGCCTGCACCATATCCTGACAGATTACTGTCACAGTGGACCCTGGAGTCAGAGAATGCTGGCAGACAGGATTTTTCAAGACAACAGCAGATTGCACTGGACTGTGATGACAACATTCAGAACACACTGCACTGGAACTGCATGCAGAACAGTGGAATAAAAGCACATAAAAGTAAAAAACAATTATTAAAAAGAATGCATACAGTTATGTGACAATTTTGGCTAGTGTAGGGGATGGCAAACAGCAAGCGGCACAGCAGTAGCAAACAGGAGCATGAAACAGACAAGTCAGTATGCGGGCATGAAGGACCTCATTGGGACTAGTCTTCAGAGGGAGTGTGTCCGCACACATGCACACAACTTGAGAGCGTGCATGACTTAAAAGCACAGAATATATGAGCAGGGGCTGCTGACGTCTACTGGGCCCTACCACCACCCCCAAACCCCCCCCAAAAAAACCCAGTTTCTCTTCAGCTGTTGCGGTGCTCCAAGAACAGAAATAATACTGACTGGCACAAAGCAGCCAAAGAGAAACTAGCCAAGCCACAAAAAAAATGAATCAAATCAAAACAAAAGCCCCATGTGTTCAGCAATTCTACAGCCTGCCTTGTGCATTAACTGCTCTCAGGATGCCTGTATTGTTTCAGATTTATGGGACCCTGGCAGGGGTCACATGAGATTCGTTAAGATACACTGAGTGTACACCTAAGTACCATTTGTAGCCCCTGATAGCATTCCTTAAAGCACAGTACCTCCAAGGTGTTTTTACTTTGAAAAGCCTGTTTTTAAGGTAACGTTTTAATACTGGCATTTTGAAAAGAAAAAAAAACTTCAAAAACGTTTGCCCCTTTGAACAGTCAGATATTTACAATACTTTTTTTTTTGCTCAAGTTTCTAGGACCTTCACTGCAATCCATGCATCCAAGACCTGAGCTCATGAAGATGTGCATGGGTAACCATCTCCTGCAATATTTCCCTGCAGTGCCAGAACCACCTTTTTTTACCTGCATATGTCCTGACTGGTTGGTGTAACAGATGTCTGGGAGGAACTATGAGGAGCAGAAACAGTGGCAGAACTGCCAGTCTGGAAGAAAAACAACAGTTATTTTTCAGACAAATTTGTTTCACAACTATAGAATTCTCAGGCGAACCACAACACATGCACACTGTTATAACCACACTGACGGCAAAAACATAATGGCACCAGAGTTAAAACTGTGTTGTTCTGTTGAGGCTTTTTGTTAAAAAATAATTTTGTTTCGTGGACTGTTGAAGTGCTTTTGTGCTTACTTCAGCGGACCTGGCACTTTTAGGGAAGCAACTTAGCTCAGGGAAATGTCACAGTTGGAGAGTTAACACACCCTCCTATAATATCATTTCTCTGTTCAAGGATACAATTGGTTTAATGCTGCTTTTTAATTTTAATACCAATGTTTTTGGTAGGGTTACATTCTACCCAATATATTTGTTTTGTGCTATGCTAAATCACATATAAATATACTGATTTAAAGTAGAGATCATATCTCTTCATGTGATGCTACTAAGTGTGCTACAAAATACATTGGTGAAGATTCTCAGTCATCCAGGTGAAGTTATCCAGAAGCTGAGTCATGGCAATTGGACTTCTTTTCTTGTCAGACTGATGAAACTACCCGGATGAGTAGTGAAACAGTTCAACCTTACAAGAAAAGAAGTCCAGTTGCCATGGCTCAACTTCTGGACCACAAAACACACTCCACAGCTTCATTTTTGTGTGTGTGTGCAGAACACTTTTATGTGGGGGATGTTCTCACAAATGCGAGACAGAATTGAGAGCATCTGAAAATTCTTTACATGCCTACCTAGGCGCAGTAATTCCACTTCTCATATCATACTTATCAGCAAGGGTGAAATAAGCAAGTACAGTATTCATGAACTTATTACTGTATTCACATGACAGAAACATGTACATGGAAGTAAACTCTATCATGTTGAGTGGGACTTACGCCCAAAAGACAATTAATGCATGGGGTTCCTTTACTGTATCTGATATTTCTACAGTGTCTGTCTGGAAAAACTATCAAGGCAAATCAGAACAGTAAGACCATAAAAACTTTAAAAACAAAAATGAATTTTTAAATAAATGTTTAAACCTGTCACAATATGTAAAGTTGACAAAATATATGTATTGTATATTTAACAGAAAGAAAAGAGAATTGTAAAATGCAGACAGTCAAAAACTGCAGTCTCATGATGTTAGCCACAAGTGCAGGGAATTAGAAATCACCAGCAGGTTAAGTGGTTTAGCACAGGTGGAATAGTTAATAACATCATGGTGCATCAGATTGTGATTGGTTGATAGTCATGTCTGATGGGATCTAAATGTGTATATAAGCACTGGCTTGTATAATGTGAAATGGGACTGTTTATGGTGAGAAACAGTACCCCACACTCTGTTGATTGTATTGTATATATTGCTTGGTGTTATGCTGTTGTATATTTGCTGTATATATGGAATATAAGAGTTTTACTCTAACCCATGTTTCTTTGTCTCTCAGTTTCTGAGTTCTGCTATACTTATAACAAATTAACTACACTTTATTTACACGTTACTGCTGTGCTAAGTTACTCTGTGTAAGCTATACTCTGCTATACTCTGCCAGGATATAATTATATTTACTCTGGGTTTGATAAAACCATACTAGATCCACAGAGAGACAACAGACAGTTACAAATGGCCATTTAAAAAGCGGTGCCTTGACACCTGCTCTAAAAACTAAGAAAAAGCTGAAGCTAATCACAACACTTGGGGGAAAAAAACACCACCACCACCCCAGGGCAATGTTTGGGCCAGGGTCTCTCTGTGCATAACAAGCTTCTATGTTTGTTATCCACCCCCACCCCCACCCCGAGCCTCTCTTTCTAGTCCTAGTAACCCAGCTCTGAAGGCCCTAGAGATAGGTAGGTGAACGTAGCTTTAAGCATGTGGTGAACGTTGTGGTGAATGTAGCTTTAAGCAGGTGTGTGGGAGGACAGAGGTGGTTGAAGCCATTAGCCCCAACAGCCACTGAGCTGTTTGAGCCGGCAACAGAGTATCTGGTTGAAAAAGCTGGGCTTGGTCCACAATGTCCTGTAAGCGACTTAATGGGGGGAAAGCCCTTTCTAGTGTCATATCTACGACAGCTCTGATGTAAATCAGTCTTTGAACTAGGAGGAGCTGAGACTTTTTGATATTGATTTGGAGACCCAATTCACATCCAGAGAGGATGAAACAAAATGAATGTCTTTTTGAACTTTTTGTTTCAAATTGGACACCACGAACCAATCATCGAGGTAAGGGAAAACTGAAATTTAACAAGTTCTCAGGTAAATGGCAACTGGTGCCATACACTTGGTAAAAACTTGGGGCACTGTCGCCAGTCCAAAGGGCAGAGCATGGAATTGGTAAGTTTGAGTTCCGATGGCAAAACGAAGAAATTTTCTGAATTCTGGATGGACTGAATTATGAAAATATGCGTTCTTGAGGTCTATTACCCCAAACTAACCCCCTTTTCAGAGAAAAGGTAGTATCTTTTCTAGCATGACCATTCTGAATATTTTGTGGATCTGGAATTTGTTTAAGTGTCTGAGGTCCAAGACTGGATGAAGGCCTCCGTCCTTCGTTGGATCTGCAAAGTATTTTGAAAAGTGTCCTCGACACGGAAATGCCAGGAAAATAGGTGGAATGGCACCTTTTTCTTACAGGGAAGAGACCTCCTGAAGGAGGCAAGGAGAAGCTTATGTGGAAATTAAGTTTTCTGGAGGTGGAGTGGAACGGTACTCTAAACGATAACCATGAGCAATGATTGAAAGTACCCAACAGTCTGAAGTGATGGCCTTCCAATTTGATAGGAACGGTGCCAAACATATGTTCTTTGGAGAGTTAGAAGTCACGTCTCTTTTTTCTGGTGATCTTCCATGAGATCATCAGTTGTGGAATGAAAGAGGCCATCTCCATCAAAAGATAACTGTTTGATATGCGCTTTGTTATCATTTGAGAGCTCTGTAGACCTAAGCCAAGCAAGTCAGCGGAGGGCAATGGAAGCACCTAAGATATTGGTGGTGCAGTCCAGCATATGGCATGCAGATCTCCTTTGTTGTACAGTAAGTGCCACTGATTCTTCCATAACCGCAGTGGCATCTGCTTTTTTGTCATCTGGGACCAAGTCCAGTAAGGGCTGCAGGTGAGATAACAGTTCATGTTGATAAGATAACAGTTCATGATTGCTCCCTGATAATTAGCTATTTTGTAAATCAAGGAGAAAGAATATATATTTCTTGCCGAACCATCAAGTTTTCATCTTTCCTTTGAAGGCAGAACTGGAATTTGTCTGGATCACGTTTGAATTTGAGAAGCTGCCACCCCAACTGAGTTTGGTGTGGGATGTTTGAGAAGGAAAGGGGCCTTCTCATCAAAAACCTGGTAAATGGATTCGATTCTTCCAAGATACTTTCTGTGGAGCCAGCTTTTTAAAAGCTTCCTTAGTCATATGTAGGAAAGAAGGAATGATGGCTAGATGCACAGTAGACGCTTCATCCGAGGAAATCTTTTCATATAGGTGATCAGTAAATCTCTGTCTGGGTTGGTGCACTGGTAGATCTACAGTCTTTGCGATGCAATGGACAAAGCTGGAATAACTGTGCATAGACTCTGACGAAGAAAGAGGAGAAGCCTCTTCAATCTCCAAATCTGAAGTAGTAACCAAATGCGGACTGTCGAGCTCCTCCTCCACCTCTGAAGGCGAATTCAAATCCAAATCTGACATCTGCAATGTCAAGGGGGCTTGGTCCTGAGACTTTGGTTCAGACGGAGGTTGGAATCACAATTTCCTGTCAAAATGGAGGGAAAATGTTGGCAGGGGCGGCATTGGGATCGAGAGATTGTCGGGTTGGATACCCTTATCATGAACTTTTGAAGAAGTCATGTACTTCGAATGCGGGATAGCGGCACCTGTAGCAATGGAAGGTGTAATTTTCTTCAGTACCAAAGTAATCGGGATGGACGATGGATCCAAAATGGATAGGGATGGAGAACGCGATCCTGAATCCAACGACTCCAATGGCAGAAGTGGCTCATAAGTGGAGTGAAAAAGAACCTTCCAATGCTGCGGTTAGAGGGAACTGAGGGGTTTGAACAGGGAGCCCCCTACTCATGGACTGTGGAAGTGGGAGGAGACTAACAATGTTTCTAGTGCTAGGAAAGTCTGGAGCCTTGTGTAGGCACGTTGGGAAAGCCATCTGTGTGGCTTCATGAAGGAGAACCATAGTACCAGTGAACTATAGAATCCGTAACACCTAACTGCAAACCTCTGGCTTGCCTCTCCCAACTGTTCATGTATACTGTATATTAAACAACACAGGGAACAAAACAGAGTCCTCTGGGATATCCCACACTGAAGCTCATGGTGTCATTTCCTGGCGCAGCTTCAGAATGTGACAGAACTAAGAACCACTGCAATCTTGTCCACCCAAGAGCCAATTCCAACAGTAGTCCCAAAGTATATCCAGGCCAGTGTGTTAAAACCACTAGAGGCCACATTCCCCCCTTTGGGGGGGCCACATTCACCCTTTGAATTTTTGGCACACATCATCCACCATGGAGAGCAAAGAATTAAAAACAACTGGGGAAGTAGGTATACTCATATTCCAACAGTGAAATCTGGATGGATATGAGTAATGTTATTTGCAAATACTGTACAGTGACCCCCCGCCATTTCGCGGTTCAGGTATTGCGGCCCCACTACATCGTGGGATCACAGTACCTGCACCGTGGGGGGGTTGCTCGAACCCCCGCGCACCTCTGAGAAGCCTCCGTGGTGCATGGAAGGGCAATGGGGGGGATCGGGTCGCTCCGCGCAGCCCTCCCACGCACCCGAGAAGCCTCCGGGCTGCGCGGGCGGGCGGCGGCGGCCGATCCGGTCGCTCCGCACGGCCCTCCCATTCACCCCGGCTGCGCGGGCCGGCGGCGGGGGCGGGAGGTAAGATCCCCCTGCCGCTGTGCCGTGCCGCGCAATCGCCCCCCGCCCCACCCCACCCGCTTCCGCATATCGCAGATTTTCATGCATCGCGGATGGGGTGGGTCCCTAATCCCTGTGATCGGCAGGAGGTTACTGTACAGTAATTAAATTGTTCACAGCAAGCTATTCATTGTTGTACTGTTTCCTCAAACTCTACAGGAAGAAGCATCACACAGTACAGGGAAGTATTGCCTCTTTGGTATGGATACAACAGTGGTCAAGAAGCAAGCTCAATATTACAGGTCATTAGCCAACCTCCCACCCATGTTTTTCCTTATTTATTCTGAAGAAGCACAACATAAATTGTAATCTAAATATTCAAAATTACAAGGTTTAAAAGTATAGTGACTTTTATTTTAAAATCCCACAGAAACTGCCTTTAAAGGATTGTGAAGCTGTATAATATTTCAGGACAGATTCTCAATATTACCTCACCCAAACTCAGAACAGTGACTGTTTCAATTTGGATTTCAAGATTCCAAAATTATTTTATTTGGAAAGAGCAATTTATACAATTATAAACCTAAGGTTCAAACATTATTACCTTGTAAGGCCCAAAATGTGCAGCATGGTGATTTGGGATGTTTAATGACTAATTCTATTCCCCCCCCCCCAAAAAAAAAACCCTCCCTCAGGCTTGGCCAAAATTATTAATGGTAAATAGAAAAGACTCACACCCAATCCACAGTTATTAGATGCACAATTTAAAAAATTGCACTTTCCTTAGTGTATAACACAGCTGAGCATCATAGTGTCCTCCAGATGTGTCTTTTTTTAATCTGGACTTGTAGCTGCAAAAATATGGAGAGCACCGGGTGGCCTGTATCTGATGTAAAACACTGGAATTCTATACTTCATTGTTTTTTAACTTTAAAAGATCTCATAACAAACAACCACCACAAGATAGAACTTTTTAATAATTAAAGCAAGGCAATATTCTATCAAAAACTAAGAATACTTTTGAAAATGAAACTGCTGCTGCCAGTTTCATATTCAGGCAGAAGAGAACTACATTGATGTACCAAATAGAGTACTGGATGGGCCGTAGGAAAATCCAAGTTCTGATCTACACTCAGCCAGGAAATTCACTGAGTCCTCTGGGTCAGGCTCTCCTCAGTCTGACCTACTTCAGAGGGTCAGCAAAGTGAGGAGGCCAATAGCTGTAGGCACTAAATTGAAGTCACTGCAGCAAAATTAGGTTTCCAACCATTAAATTCTGCTGGCTATTGTACATAATCCCATAAGATATCACAACAATACTAACTGCCCAGAGTGACCTCGCTGCCAGATGGGGAGTATAAAAATCCAATAAATAAATAAATAAATAAATCCTCCTTCCAAAACAGGTCACCAATTTGGTAAGACTGAATCAAGGTATGTGCTAATAACTGGGGCATTTTCATTTCTATGCTTACAAGATACAATGACATTAATACAAAACTCCACTGAGGGAAAAAAAAGCCAAACCAAACCCAGCATCAGTTACCTGTTCCTGCCCTGCCCTCACATGGTCCACAGATCACAGGATTCAAAGGAACTCCGCATCCAATTACAGCGTACCAACACTAATACATAAACCCTGACAAGGAGAAGGTAACTTAGGTGACAAGGCATGTGACATGAGCTTGCTTAGAGGTTGCTGAGAATTAATGAAGATTATTTTCCACCACAAGCAGTTTGAGGTGGCCTAAAAAAATCATATTAGGCATCCCTCCTCCAAAGATTTGAGGCCCTGATTCATGGACTGCATAAAATGTTTTCCTAAAAATGTGTCTCCTCTAAGTAACTCTATTTGCACAGTACAGAAGCACAGGAAATTCCAAGATTCCCAACAGCTTAAGCATTTACTGGAATTTACTCTCACTGCTGAACTTTGAAGAAGAGCATACAATACACCAAATGCATACAAAAAGGTCAACATTTTAAAGCCGAAAGAGGGAAACACCCTCTACTGGAAACACTATACTTCTCCATTTCCCTCAGCATCTTAATTATTCAAGACCTAAGACCTCTTACATTAAATAATAATAATAATAATATAACAAAAACTTTTAATAAAACTTAACAATACCTGTTCTTTCCCTTTGACCTTGCTCTTAGAGACTTTGGAAAAAGTAACATCCCGGGCTGGAATTACAGAGATTCGATGCAATGGCATATTCATCACACTATCAATACAGGCTTGGTCCTCTTACACAGATTATCTGTCTCTGTCAGGCCACACACCTGAAAGTAAGTATTGACAATTAGAAAGCAAAACCACATAAAACTAATGGGAAACACACAGTTTTATTAATATATGTAAGCATACTACTGGGACTTAGTAATGGACAAGAGGAGCCTGCAACAAAATGTTACAGCGTGGCAGACTCCTATTCTTATTTCCAGCCACTACCACGGTATATTCCTCTTCTACCCTGATGTTCTGTCTCCCATCCGACATCAAATGAGCACGCTCAGCCCTCACCATATTGTTTTAGAGCCAGCCCACCCAACATTTTTTGTGATTTCTTACATTTGGATTTTCTCGAGCTTATAATACCCCCCGGCTGTGCATGGATGACAGGGGTTTTACTCACACTTCAAGAACTAACTTTAACCATTGACAGATATGATAGATAACATAAATTTTAAAGAGAAACCCCTGTTCTGCATTCCAAAAAAGTTAGAGATTACCTAAAGCATCCATATTTTTACTCAGATGTAGACATCTAATCTATGTTCTTAGCTGGCAGTTGGCACCCTTTTTGTATAATTTAAAATTTTGAATAATTTATATCAGGACTGTTCAACTTTGAACAGGCCGAGGTCTACTTTCTCTGGCCCAAAGTGCCGGAGGGCTACTACTCTAAAACCTCTACTTACAAATTTTATTCGTTCTGAGCACATGCTCATAAGTAAAACAAATTGTAAGTAGAGCAGAGGGTTTCCCATAGGAATGCAATGAAAATCAATTAATCTATTCTGGAAGGAACAGATTTCAATGCACCATGGCCCTTGAACTGTCCCATTCAGCTGAGACAGTCAGCTGGCAGATCCAGAACTTTGCTGGGGAAGTGGTGGTCCTTGGGATGGGGGAGGAAGGGGTGGAGAACATATCCCCTCACTTTTTAAATTGATGACCGGCGGGCTTCTTTTTGAACGCTTCACAGGCTACTGGTAGTCCACGGTCTACCTGTTGGTGAAGGCCTGTTATGCAAACACACACACACACACACACACACACACACACACACACACACACACAC
>JAHTLZ010000171.1:1051805-1157116 GCA_023846285.1 Phrynocephalus versicolor | reverse complement strand
CTCTTCCACAGAGCATTAGAGATTCAAACAGGAAAAGTGATTGCCGAGATTAATGAAATGTGTCACTTGAGAAATCTGAAACTGTGGAGCCCAAGCATATTAAAAGTATTATTTACAATAAAACTGCTGGTAAATCGGCTTTAGGATCAGAGTGGGAAAATTGCATTCTTTTAACAAGTTGTGATTTCCAGTGGTAGACCACCATTCACCCAGGCGTCCACTGGAATTCTAACTAGCCACTTCACGAGAAAGGCCAGCAGGATACATTTTCAAGCACAGGCCCTCTCTCTAGTCCTCCCTGTTGAGTTCAGAAAATTGGTCATTCCTGAGACCCTCAATCTTCAATCAGCACCGGCCAAGTCACAAAGCAGTTTTTGCCATTTACTAATTAAAGCTTTGGGGATTTCAAATGGGACTGTTTAAAAACACACTGAATTTAGACAGAATTGCCATCTTAACTGAGGAGCTCCTGCCAGGCAGAGATTAAACTTAGGTCACAGCACCAGCTTATTCCTGATATGGCTTGACATTAAAACATTTGTTGCCATTAACAGCCATGAAAGTTCAACAGTCACCCTCCTTTACTGATGATACCAGAGGCTTATTGCCAAGTCAAGCAAAATATACCCGCTCAGAAGCTTTACATATTGGGAAAGAGGGTAGGAAATCCAGTTGCTTCCAAACACAGCTTGATAGCTGAAGTCCAACGACTGGAGAAGAGCCAAAGAGGAACCATCTTCATGCATTCACATAGCTTGAAGAGGGCTCCCTATTTCAGACCCTTTAAAGGCTTTGACTGTCTTATTTCCCAGAAGTCAGAGCTGGCCAGACCCACCAGAGTTTCACTGGTGTACTCACTTCGGGTGGCCACCCCCAGGGAGGCCTGTAAAGTTGCAACTTGCAATTGGGACTTATCGGTGGTTGGCCAATCCATGTGGAATAAACTGTCCACCGAGATCTCTCACAGCCTTTAAGAAATTACTGAAAACGTGGCTGTTTAAAGAAGTTTATGGTGATTGCTAATGTCTGTTTGTGCCCCTTGTTTTCTGTTAGTATGTGTCTGTGCCTCTTGCTGGATTATTTCCCTTTTTTCCCTTCCTCTTTTGATATGTTTCCTTTTGATTTGTATTGTGGTGTTTTTAATTGTTGTTTGCTTTGTTTGTACATCACCCAGAGTTCCCTTGGGAAAATCGGTGCAGTTTATAAATCTAAAAATTAAATAAATAAATATACGCAATCACAAATGCTTCATTCCTGTGGGGATTTATGGTAGATAATGATTTAGCAGAGTGTGAAGTGTGAAACACAGAGCGTTTTACTTTTGGTTAAAAAACCAAGAGGGAAACACATTCTTTTTCTTCTCTGTTTAAGTGTCTTCCCCCACTTCAAAAACCTTGTGAAATTTTTCAGATGAGAAAAAAAAACACCAATCTGTACAGAACTATTGTAAATTCTACATGCACACACAAAAGGCACCTTTCCTGCACAAGATTCCCCAGGGAGGACAATGAGATGTGTAGACTTTGATGATGTTCTGCACAAAAGAACAGGTGAAAAAACAAAACAAGACCAGGGGGTTTCCATTCTAGGGGAGTAATGAAATCTCCCTGGTGAAGGAAGACACGGGGTGAAGGATTCCTGGCATGGTGGGACTTGAACAACGGTTGAAAACAAGAAGGTTTTTGAGTCCTCCCCACTTCCCTCTTGCCAAGTCTGTGGACAGAATTCTAGTGAACAGCATGGCATCTTTGCTGAAAAAAGGATCTTTACTTGGGGTTTGGGATCAGTGTTATTCTTGCTAATTTCCAGAACCTGGGGAGAACAAAGTTAACAGATGGTAGCAGGCTGAACTGACTATCAAATGTTCTAAGGAATCCCCCTTGAAACTGTTCTATCCTGGATTTTAATTACATCTCGTGTAAATTCATCAGGTCAGTGGGCAGCTGGACAGTGAGAAAGCTGATAGGAAACAAACTCATCCATCTGAAATATGATTTGGAAGGAGAAGGTTATGGGTCATAGACTGCTAAAAGACGACTAAGCGAGTGCTAGATTAAACCAAGCCTGATCTTTTCAGAGCAGAAATGATAATATTGAGACTGTGATATCTTGATCAGATCTTGAGAAGAGTTACGAGATAAAACAAAAGCCTTAGGAAAAGCTGAAGGTAGCAGGAAAAGAAAGAAAATGAATATGGGATGGATGGAAGCAATAAACGCCATGGCCTTGAGACTGCAAGACCCAACGAAGGTTGTTAATGACAGTACTGTACTTTTCAAAGGTTACCCATTCTTAGCGTTGCAACACAACAACAAACAGGACGACTCATCTCACGATGATAGCATGTCAAGCTCACTGATAGCAGAGAAGGAACTGTTTAATTATTTTCTACCAATTCATCAATCTTAAAGAAGCAAAAACCAAGAGAATCTGTACAGATCTTCCACTTTACACTATCCTTTTCATTTATTCTGGCCAACCCATTTAGTTCATGATTATGTGACCATGACACACACCCTTGCTTAGTTTGCCCTGCTATTACTAGAAATGAGCAGCGTAGGAAGCCAAAAGCAGCAGCATTCATGAGCATGTCTGCTACTGCATTCAAGTAGGATCAGGCAGTACACCGCTTGACAACATACTATGTTGACATTACACTGGCAAAGCTGTTCACTCTTTGGACAGAAGTACTGCCCCCTGTCCACCTACTCTGTCTACTACTAACAGCCTTTTTTCAGTCTTTTTCATTCTAGCCAGAAGAAAAAAGGAGAGGTTTGTCCTTTACAGCCTGAAATCCTATTTGGGTATAACTAACGGATTAGAATGTTTGTCCGGGGAAAATGATAACTGAAACCTTCAGTTATCAGTGAACAGTGATCTGTTGCAACTCACAGTTGGCAAATGAGACTCAGGCTTGAATGCGGCCAATGGACAGCTAATAAGAATAGAAATGAAGGCCCTAGAGAAACTGGAAATCTCAATTGCTCTGGATAAGGAACACTTTAGTACTGCATGGTGTGTGTTTGTCTGTGCACCTGTCCTCAAAACTTACCTGTCATTGTGGCAGACAAGTCTGGCTACACGTGGCTCAAGAATTACACTTGGATTCCTGCTCCCATGTAGTCCACCTTAGTGGGAAATTCTCAGTTTAAAGCTGAGCAACAGCAGGTCCTGATAGAAACCTGAGCCGAAAGATAATTTGGGAAAAGTGACTTTAAAATCATTCTGTGACATCCAGTCCAAACATCATCTCCCACCACCAACACATTCCACTGTGACGTCCCAGGCAGAGTGGGACAGCCACCACAAGCAAAACATGCTGGCTGCAGCAAGTCAAGTTGTGGAGGTCATGCCCGTGCATGCCACGTGGCCTATCTGATGCAGTCATGCACTGCAAACAAACAAACAAACCCCCACTTGCTCTGCTGCTAGTGTGTTTTTGCTACTAATATGATGCTAGTCCAGGAGAGGGGCCACAACCATCTCCTTGTTCTCAGGTGCCCAGATTTCCTGGGCAACTGCAGGTAGCAGGTGTCTAGCATTCCGCTTCTTCAAAGTTCTGGAGATATGAGACATTTCAGCCCTTGCAAAAGTGGTGAGATCCCTCACTTATTGTAACTGCTGAAAAACAGATGCAGCTCCCAGCTCTGGATACAATCAAGACTTTCTGCCTTCACACCACCATTAAAAAGGTGTGACTTCAATCAAATGCTCATTCAAAAACTGCATTTGGCTGCATCTAATTAAGCACAAACTTCTACTCACAGGACTCCATGAACTAGGGATCAGTTAGGAAGAAAAATGCTGGCAGTATTGAGTCACTGATGCCAATCTGCGCAATACGAAGGACATCACAACATGATTCTTTCTTCCGGGGGCATGTAAACAAAATCCTTGCTTTATTGAAACACTTTATGGTGCCTAATGAAATCCTGGGGTAAGTCCCAAGGGAGAAGGGTTTAACAAGGACGGGAGATGGGCTTTTCAAGTAATGCATGTAGGAGTTACCTCATTTCTGGCTGCAGTGTATCATGCCAGTAGTTTAAAACCACAAGGGACCAAAGGTGAGGTAATTCCTGCATTATTTTTTTTGAAAGTAAGGAAAAAGAGTAAGGGATGGAAAGGAGAAGGTGGTGATCACTCCTATGGAATCATCTTGACATGTGAATTATAATGCATTTTGCAAAACTGCTGTTCATACATTTGATGGTCTCTGCTCTTAGACAGTGAAGTACTGTACCTTTCCTATGTTTTTTTTGAGAAATGTTGTAATCTGAAGCTTTAAATGAGAACATAGCTTCAGAGCAAACAATAAAAAGATCTGCAGAGATGGGACCAGAAGAAGAGATGGGACCAGAGGCAGGACCAGAGGTAGGAAGGAAAGATGTGGAGCTGGAATGGGACTTGCATCACATCCAATATCAACGATGAATTCCTGAATCAATATACTGCCCTTTTGTGAGCACTGACAATTTCAAATGTAAATCAGGCTGTCTGAGCATTGATGATAATTTCAAATGTAATTCAGGCTACAAATCAAATCAAACTCCCAGTGTAGTTACACTCTAACAGCAGTATAAACTCCTAATCATGTGAAATTCTAGTTCTCCTCTATTCAGGGCTAGTTAAGTGGCATCTTGAGTACTTGGTCTAGTTCAAGATGCCGCTTTTTAAGAAGAATGCAGACAAACCAGAACAGGTTGAGAGAGGCAACAAGGATGGCCAGGGGACTAACAGAAAAGACTAAAAGATAGATGCTTAATCTTGGGGGGGGGGTACTATGGGGAGATATGGTAGCACTCTTCAAACACTTAAAAGGTTGTGGGCATTTCATGATCAAGCTAGAGGCCCAAGTGACTTCAGTGGCTGGAGTGGTTTCTATCAGCTTCACTCTTAGACTACTTTAAGAGTTGACATTGAATCACCTGTACTATTGGCAGCAAATAGCATTTCTGCAAGAGGAACTGGACTGACTATTTGTTATAAGGACAGATTTAGGGTTTTTATAAAGTCCCAAATAACCCATGATCTGGTTACAAAAGGGATTGCCTTCTGCATAGATCCATTCAATTACTAAATATGCCTTTCAAAATTACTTTAAAAATACATTTTTTTCTCTCCAACAGCAGAAAGACCTCTTGGTAGTGGGGCGGCTAAAAAATCTTGTAAATAAATGAATAAAATACTTCTAAATTCATTTCAATTTGGGAGCATGGGAGTCCTCGGTGAGTCAACAAATCATTGCAGACCTTCCTCTAGGCCCCTTCGAGGGGATATGGAGAATTACTGAGATGCATATTCAAAAAAGGGTGGCAGAGGATGATGAGAAGCTGCACTTGGTGTCTTTGGAAGCTTACTCTGCACACTCATTTTATAGGTGTGTGCAAGATCTAATTCTGCAAGGCCTTCTGGTATAGTTCCGCCTTCAATGTACTTTACAGAATACTGTACATTGATAGTGGATTTATTTATTGATATTGTACTGTTAAGCTTGTTATGCAATATTTTGAAATCTTTATAAGTAAGTGGTTTACAACTATTTGTTAATTTAAAAAAAGCTGAAAAGAAGGTATGGTTGGATCAGGCATACCCATCTGAGAGTGCCCAGTGCATGAAGAAAATTCTGGATCTGACACAACTCAGTGCCATTGTGTAGAGATCGTTTTCTTTGATGGACAGGTTTTTCATTCAAGTCAACATTAAGCTTAATGTGTGGTGCAAGCATGCAAAACCATAGTTACTTATTATTTTCTAGGTACAGCTGCTCCAATTAGAATGGTGATGCTTACTTGAGAGTGCTGATAAAAACCAGCCAAAATTTTAGAGATGGATGGAATTCAGTTGCATTGCACAGAGGATACTTTCCAGGATGTCTACCCTTTGGCATGGCTACATGGTTATCATGGGGTTCAAAGCTGTCACTATTTTATTCAGAAATGTCATCTGGATTCATTACAGTGATCTGTAGAAGAACAGTTGGCTTGATGAGTGTATTTTTACCCCCAAGGGTGTAGGGGCATTTAAACTCCTTATTCAATTTGCTTAATGAGCTCTGTTTTGAACTGTGAGCCAAGTAAAGAATAAAAGCATAAGTTACTATTCTCACCTGTCACTTTTCCTTCTGTCAGTTGTCTTTTTCTACAGAGTTTTGTTTCAATTTGGGCTATCTAGTCTGACGGGGAAGCCCAGATCTATCTGTTTCTTTTCAACCTCTACCAGTGAGGACTCATGGTTTTCTAATTCTATGGATTTGAGAGGATGGTGCATGGACAGGGATTTTTTTAAACAATCAAACTGATTTAAGTAATGGTTTAATTTTAAAAACAATGTTTTTAATTGAATCATGGTATGCCTTGTGATTTAAACCAATTTGCTGGCTTCAATCCACTCTGCTCCTTGTCCCGCTTCTCACACCAAGACATTTTTCATTATCAGTGGAACTGACTGAAAGAATTTATTCATAACTTTCTCTCTTACTCTAGTCTAAAAGCATAACCTCAGTGCGCTCTTAAAAATGTTGAGTGTTGACATTTGATGAAATTATGAGATGCTCCCTTGAACCTCTGCCCTGATCAAATAAACACTGTGTGGATGTCGAAAAGAAATTCTCAAGACCCAATGGCAAATCAGAAAAGAAGCTGTAAGTATGTGAGCTTCTGGAGTCAACAGATCTAGCTTCAATGGTAAACTGAGACAACTAGCTATGGCTTTGGAAAACTTAGGAAATCCTGGGGGTATTGACTCATAGCAAGGCTGCTTGTAGAAACAGATGCCATCTCTGACTGCTTCCTCCTCTTTTTATCTTAGTTGTGCTACCAGCAAGAGAACAGTGTTCATGGAAATTCAAGACGTGGTCTTGATTTTCTCATTCAGGTATCATTTCATCTGCGTGTGAGATGTCCAACCGTGTAAATCCAATGAAAATTCACCAACAACATCCTCCAGTCCACAGTGCAGCATTAACGGGTTGCATTGTAAATATTGAAAAGCTAACTGAAAACTTCATACAAAACAAAATCGAATTATTGTACAGTAGGAATGTTTCTCTTTGCCAGTCATAATAAATACTGTGAAATTTTGAACAGTAAAGATACCTCAGCAAGTTAAATACATATCCAGCGGTGAAGCCAAACATTGGAAGTTCGTTTCCACAGTGCATCTCCTCCAAGTGGAGCCAACCTGTGGAGCCTTGGGCAAGTGATGATGCCCCCCACCCCAGAGAAGGGAAAAGTAAACCACTGCTAAGCACTCTCTGCCAGGAAAGCCCTGTAAAGATTGCCATATGTCAGAATTGACTTGACAGTGCATGGTTATGATAAAAGATTCCTATGGGTGCTTTCATTCCCAAGAGAGAGAAAAGTCAATATTGACACCAGAAACAGCCAACTGGGATCGAGACGTGTACAAAACATTTCAAGTACCGCTACTTCGCCTGTTCCTTATCAGCAGATTTGTTTTCAACACTTTCCCCAAAAATCCCTGCCATGAAGTTAACTGTTTTCACAGCAGCTTCAGGGCTGAGCTTGTATTTTAAGGGCAGGTGAACTCTCTTCCCCTCACCCCCCTTTTAAGATGCCATCATTTCAGAATTCACACTGGGGGGATGTGCAAAATTAGGGCGCTTCTGACTTAGGAGAGAGTGGTTAATGAACTACCATTGCCTTCATCAGTCTGGCTATCTGTTTTGGAGGTGCTGTTGGAGCACGATCTTGGGTCTTTGCCCTTCTTGGATAAATATAGGAATGCGGGTACTGGAGAAACCAACTGCCCTCTGTCTCATCTCATCAAAGCAAAAAAGGGGTGTGACTTAAGAAGCAGCTTTTTACAACTGCCCTTCTTGCCTCTAACAAGACTCCTGCCCTGGCTGCAACAGCATCTAGCCATGGACTTTAAGAACATCATCTAAAGAAGGACTTTAAAAGTAATCTCCTGGTGAAGAACATCTTTCACCATGTCTGAACTTCTGGGACCTGCTTTGAAGAAGGGTGACTGACTGCACTCGAAAGCTAGTTGCAATGTTCCTTTTTAATTTTATTTTTAAGAGTGGCCTATAAAGGAATGGCCTGCAACCTATTTTTGCAATTCTGTCTTATCTCTTGAACGAGCAGGACTCCTGACGGGGGAAGAAGCCGCCCTGTCTAGTCTGCTTGAACGCCATCCTCCCACCCTTCCCCACCCCCACGCCCACGGGGGCAGGCAAGAGGACAGGCAGGAGGCCCGCTGGGGAGGGGGGGGCGCCGCCAGGACGTGCCCGGCTCACGGCGTCCTGCCAGGCGGCTCCTGCCTGTCTGTCGCCATAATCCGCAAAGGATCGCGCAGGGTCTCTTGCAAACAAACACCCAAAGGAGGACAGGGAGAAAATGCCGCCCCCGCGAGAGACCGCCCGCCCGCCAAGCACCCGCCGGGGCCAAGAAGGGACGGCGGAAGAGCGCGGCCGAGGATTACTGCGCCCCCCCCGCCGCCCCCACGAACACGCACCGACCCGTCCCTCGCCGCGACCAGGAGGAGGAGGAGGAGGACCGTCCCTCGCCGCCTCAAGCAGGAGCCGCCCGGCGGCGGCGGCAGCAGCAACAAATGGCATCCTCCATAGCCGGGCGCACCACGAGCAGGGGGAGGGGGAGGGGCCCGCGCGACACCCCCCCCCCGCCGCCGCCCCTCCCGCGACCGGCACCCCCTCCCTCCTTCCTTTCAGAAAGCGGCGGGGGAGCTGGCGGATTGGTGGGAGGGGGTGGGGGTGGGGGTGGGGTTCACCTGTAGCGTCCCCGGATCAAAAGCGGCCGCGGGGAAAACCCCCTCCTCCCTCCCTCCCTCCCTCCCTCTGGATCGGATTGGTCCTCGTCCGACGGAGGAAGTGCGTCCCTGCGCGGCTTCCGTCCATCCCCGTTCCCCCTCCCCCTCCCCACCCACCGGGAAAGCCTAGAGCTGCGGCTTGATAGAGTGGCTCCCCGGCTGGGCTCCCTGGGGGACGCCGAGGACGGAAGGCGGGGAGCCCTGAGATACGGCCGGCGCGTTAGGAGCGGGGCTGCCCCGGGAGGATCGGCCGCAAAGGGCGGCGCGCGGAAGGACCGACTGCCCAGCAAGCCCGCGGGGGTGGGGGAGTGGGGGGGGTCTGGTGGCCAACGGGAGGCGTCCCTTTTGGGGGCCTCTGCCCGAAGTCCTCCTTGGAGAGAGAGGGGAAGGTCGCTCTCCAGCGGGGCCTCCCTCCTCCTCCGAGCGGCCGCGGCTCACGGGACACCTCGGGCCGACCCACCCAGCCGGGCTCTCTCTCCGCCAGCCTGAGGCCGGGACCCCCTGCCTGGCTCGCCACCTCGAGGAGGAGTTCACACCGAGCCCGCCTCTCCATGGTCTGCCTGCCATAAACCGGCTGTGCAATTGATGTTCATTCATTCCCTACTAGGGTTGGAATCCCCCACCTGAATCAATTGACTCTCCTTCTTCCAAACGTTTGATTTTCTTGCAGGGCGAACGTTAATTTGGTCTTCTCCCACCCGCTTGACTTTCAGGCTTACTTTGGTTTCTTTCTGAGGTGCAGCAAAGACGCTACTTAGGGATGTGTAATAATGTTTCATAATGCTTACTCATGTTTTAAATTCGCCTCTTCCTTGACAGGTAGCCAGTTTGGAAAATAGACAAAGTGACTGAAATTCTGGAGATCAGGCTTGGAATCCCCACTTGGTCATGGAAGTGACGCGGAGGAATGAAAGTGGCAAACCCACTCCTGAAATATCTCACTTGCCTTGAAAGCCCCATTGGGGTTTTTATGAGCCGGCTTTGACTTCATAGCAGGTACTAACTTCTTTGATGGGGGAGAGAACAGCTCTCTATATGGGACACTGGGCAGGATGTTTCACCTTTTACAGTGAATTAATTTTTTCATGATCAAGTCTTCCACAGATGCTTGCATAACTCTGATTAATATTTATTACTTCTTTTGGGAGATTCTGCTCCATTCTGGTCAGATAGCTAATTTTTCCTGAACTAAATGTTGTTTATTAACCATTCTAAATAGACGTTGATTCCAAGGTTTTATTTTCCCAGCTTCTGCTTTTTTAAAAAAATATTATATCCTAGTGATTCTCATAAACGTGGGGACCGAAATGACAATGTCTAACAAAGAAATTACAGGCCAATGAAAATTTCAATGTAGCAGCAGTGACAACAAGTCACTTTCAGGCAAGGATATTAAGACAGGTGCTTACAGGGAGAGTGTCCGTGTGATACCCAGGTCCCTGTCAGTGATATCTATTGCCTCTCCCCAGACTCTGCTGAATTACAAACCCCCAGCTCCCCAGTGGGCCTGGGAAGAACCATGTTGGACTTGAAAAAGACACAGAAAACCTGGGACCAGAGGAATTGCCCCTGTAAGAGAAGAAAGAATGGAAAGAAAGAGTCTATAAAAGAGCTAGGAATAATATAGGGCAGTATGGCACGTGTACCAAAGGTGGCACTCAGAGCCCTTTCTGTGGGCACCCAACATCAACCTTTCACAGCCACCTGTATTCATGTTAAATTGCTGTATTGGCACTTTGCGAAAAATTAGTGGGTTTTGAATCGCAGTTTGGGCACTCGGTCTCTAAAAGGTTCACCATCACTGGTATAGGGGGAACCTGCTGGGAAAGGGGGAAAGCAGTCAGTGAACCAACAGAGGGAAGTCCCAGGGGTGGTGGAAGTCCCAAGCTTAGAATTTGGGTGAGCAAGAGAATTAGGGTGACATGCTTCAAGGTAGAAAACCCAATAACGGCAGAACCCCAAGTAATATTTCCAGAATGAAGACTCCTTGACAAAATAATTTTTTTCTCTAAGTCTTCAAGACTGAGGCAGAATGCCGGCGTAACTCAAAGGCCCCTCAAAAAACTCTTCCTTTTGAGGAGAAATGAAAGAGAATAAAAGCAGGGCCTTTGAGAATGAGGAGAAATGGGCTTCTGCATTCTGTTATTTAAATATTACATTTACTGCCTGAAATCTTCCTGGTTGGTGTAACTTGGCAGTAGTTAATTGACAGCCCACTAAGGGACACAGCCCGCTAAGGGACATCTTACTTACGTAGTTAAATGCTGAACAAAGCACATGACTGAGACATATTCCAGGACATACCGGTAATCATTCACTTATATTTAGCCATTGCAAATCCTACATATCTTGCACAAACACCAATGGCATTCTGGTCAATATTTTTGTTACTGGTGCTACTACTACTACTGTAATAGATGGCTGGTATATGTACATTAAATAAATAAAATAATAGGATATTAGCACTAGAGGTTTGGGAAGATGGGTTCAAATCTACTAGGTAATTTTATCACGCTGTCTCAACCTGACCTGTTTCATAGGGTTGTTAGATGGATAATGAAGAGGCAGAAAGCTGCCTGGGGTTCATTAGAAGAAAGCTGGGAAGAAATGAATGTAACAGTATATGTTAACTACCTTGAAAGTTCATTTTCTTCCCAAAACAGTTCACATCGTAAGAACAATGCAAACATTAATAAAATGATTTTAAATATAAAGCGTTTTACACCAAATTAGTTCCATCAAAGTTCAATTTCAAAATATCCATCAGCTGCAAATAATAGGAAAGCTTTTATTTTAAAACTAGACAGCAGAAAGCAAAACCTCCTTGAAGGAGAACTGATGAGGCCAGTTGCCCCACTCATGAGAGGAATGTTCCTGAGAGGAGTGGCCATTTATGGGAAGATATTTTCTTTAGAATCTCTGTTGCTGATTTTGATGATAAAACACTGAGCAGGATCTCCCAAATTTTACCTTAAGACATAGGAAAGTGCATGGGCGTGTACGAAGTTAGGTTTTTCTCATATGAAAAAGAACAATATTTGAAAAGTGGCCAAGAATGTCCTGAAATAATAAATCAATAATATTAATGTTCCTGAAGGGAAGAAGTGTTAGAGATGGACCCCTGTGGAATGATTGCCTGTGGCAGCAGAACAATAGGGTAGGGATTGCAATAGCAGCCTGTGAAAAAGCAGAATGATATGCCTGATGCTACATAATGATGGCTGCTTACAGGGTGGTGGATATTGGAATGGCAGCCCTGAGAGTAGATGCAAGCCCACTCTTGGAATAATGAGAACCTGTGAGTCTAATGTGACAGGTCTAGAACTGGAATGGTTCCAATTAATGAGTGAGTGCAAGTAATTCCAATAAGCTAGTAAGTACTTTTTATTTAGTATTTTTATTTTAGTAATTACTTTTATTTCTTCTTTTATAAAATTTTGACAGGGTGGTTCAGCACATAAAGAAACACAAACTTGATTAAATTATGATTCGTGAACACCTAAAGATTAATTAAAATCACATACAACCCGTCATCTCAACGTATTTAAGAATATTTTGAATAGTATATGTTGAAAAGTTCTAATTTTGTACTACCACACATAAATCCTTCCTGTGGGTACCCATACTTTTTACAAAAATACTGCACCATTATGAGTAGGTTATTCACTATGCAGTTTCTTGGTCCATTTTCAGAATAAAAAGTCACACTATTCTTGTTCCTCATTTACTGAAGGTTGGACACTGTCGCATTGTTTTTAAGTTGTAAAATAAACCAGCCTCTGAGTTTTTTTCAGCAAAGACCTTCTCATTCCTGTACTCCTTTCCCCATATATTTTACGTTGAATCACTAGCTAAAATAATGTGTACAAATGTTACATTACATGATTGAAGTACTGTGCTGTATTCTAGCTTTCTGCATTTTATATGGTTTATGATTTCTTGCTTCTATTCCTTTTCTTGATTCATTTTCCTTAATAATAATTACAAGGCTTTCCTGCTTTTTCCAGCATTAGGGTATTCGGAAGTAGTTTCTCCATTCACTTCTTCAGGGCTACTTTGCCTACTACGCTGTTTGCTCAAGGCTACATAGCCTGGCCCTGCTCCTGAGAAGCACAGTCAGGAATTGGAACTCCCGCCACCTAGCTCTGCAGCCAGGGGCACAACTCACTGAGCTATCCTTTTTTGAGCCAGACCCTCACTCCAGCATCTTTTTTAACATCCTACTTGAAATGCTTTTAACCTTTTTACACTAGCCTGTTTTTCAAATCCTTGATTCCATACTATGTGGTAGAAAGAGGAATATATGATGCCAGTAGCTACTGGAAAACCTAAGCAGAAAAAATTTGTCAGGCAGTGGGTTATTCCTGTGTGTGTGTGATATGCTGTCAAGTCAGAACCAATTTATAGTTACCCTAATAGGATGGTCCAAGATAAAAGAGATACTTAAGGAGCTGTGCTACTAATTCCACTCCTAAGGAGGTGCCATGGCCAAATAGGGATTTGAATCCAGGTTGTCCAAGACTAGTCCACCAATCTAGCCTCTGTACCGACCCCACCCCAGCTGTCCGTTTAGGCTTCTGCCTGTCAGCTAGCTCTCCTTTGTATAAACAGCTTCCACTGCCACACGTTCAGTGGTAGGGTAGCTACCCTTGGCATATCAACTTTCCCATAAATCCTCTTTTTCTTTATCTGTAAGGTACTGCAAAGGTCTTTCTTCCTATTTGATAGTCTTTCCAACACCACCTTACTGCATTTTCTTGAAGAGGACAGTGTTATTTTTCTACATTTACAATGTCTGAGATGTAATAGTGTTTGGTAGGTTTTCTTAAACAGAAGTGTGGTTTGCAATTTTGCTGAACATGCTTTCATAGCAGATGGAGTTTTGGCAACAACAAAAATCTCAGTTCTCAAAATCTGTGGATTTTTTGCGGTGTGGGAGGTGGGGGGTGTTTACTCAGCATGCCACCTACCTGATCATTGATAATCTCCTTTCTTTTTTCACACTTTCTCTATACAGTACAGTATTTTGGTTTACAAAAATGACCCTTAAAAAACCCTTCCTGCATGCAAAGAATTGGCAAGTGCCTTGATACTCATATGCATATATGCACACCATATTGTTATAAGTAATCACATAATTCACCTTACCTTCTACAGGTTATGGTCAATTATATGACCCAGGGATTCAGGAACAAAAGGGAATGACCTGGTAGGGAGTTGAGTCAATTGGTCTTCACATGCTATTTTCCTTCTTCCAAAATTTAAAATGCTGTTTATTAGAGGGATTAACTGACCATTTATCCCATTCAACGCCTAAGCTGCTCTTCTTTGGAATTAGATATATTAAATGATCTGCCCCGCCCTGCTACATTTCTTCACACGTGTCGGAAGCATCGACATTTGACAGGATTTCACAGGAGTTCTCAAAATTGAAAAGAGATGAACATTCAGCCATGCTCTCTCTCTCTCGCACATATGTGCAGATACTCGCACATATTTTGTTGCCCTCAAATAAGGAATCTTCACCCCTAGTAAGACTAAAACCAAAGCACCTCATTGATGGGGACAGATTGTGTTGCATATCAAAAGCAGCCATTTTCTAAGATTAGATAAAGTGGAAATTAACAGCTATCTGTTGTTTGTGGGAGAAGAGCTCAAGATCAACCATTGAGAATACGCCATGTCTTCTGTGCGTATCCAGGCTCAGAAGAAGCATGACAGCCCTAAAGTCTAGTGATGGTGGAGGAAAAGTGTTATAACTTGGGCACTAAAGGCCTGCATCAAATCGAAGGACTACCCTAATTTCTTATTTCTCCTTTGTGGATAGGAAGGCAGAGCCACTGCTAAATAAGCACATTCTGTTACCAGTCTTGAAATCTGCTCCCCTTTCAGTTGAGCATCCTCTGAGGTATGATTGTTGACAGTGTCGTGGTCCTGGAATAAGATGGTGGTAGCATAGACAAAGTTTACATGTGACTTGAAGGGAACTCAGAAAATGTACAAATGCTCTAAGAAGTTGTTCCACCCAAATAAGATAGAACCAATGCAGTTATATAAATTTTTGTGCAGCTCAATGCTCTGCTGCCTATCCTCTGATAGCAAGTAAAATTATAAAATAGATTAGGATGCCACGGGAGAGGTCTTAAAATTATGATGCTTCACAGCAATCCTTCCTAACTTAAATCTCAGTGATAATCACAGTTTTACCATCGTATTTAGATAATACGTTTACCCCAAAGATCAAAGCCAAGCCACATCTCTATTTTAGTGCTTTAACCTGCAATAAAGTAAGAGAAGATAATACACATTGTAGTTGCATACCATACTTCCGCATGGAAGTGCGAAAAGAATTACATTAAGAGTATGTCCATAGTTGACTGCTGGAGAGAAAAGCTCCAGATTCCACATTGGTCAGAGCGTCCACCATGGAAGACTTAATTAATAAAATAATTAATGGGGCTTTTACACATACAATCACACAGTTCATTTATGTTTTGAATTCCTGTATCTTTCACCTTTATTGCTTTAAAAAATAAGGCCACTTCTGGTTGCTATTGTGTTGTTGTTGTTTTCCTCTCTGCAGTAAACAGGTGCATAAATTAGGAATGTATAAGGCATTTAGTAAGGTGAAGCGCATATCCTTGATTCTGGATTTGTCAAACAGATGTTCCTTCTTTGGCACTGTCTTCATTTCCTCCCTAAAGAAGAATAAAAAGGATGTTATTGGACCTGGACAGTCTCTGTTTACAAGAGACACCGTACAAGAACCTTTCCCCCCCCTAATTTTCTTGCTGCCCCCCAAGCACAGTTGGGGGGGGGTGTCTGGAAACTGTGTGTGCGACAAGAGAGGCTGCAACTTCATTACGATTAGGAAATGATTTAGGCCAAACATTTGAGACTAAATTAAAGGTGATAATGAGTGGGAATATTTATTCCCTGCCACTACTAGCAAGTAGACATGGGCACAAAACAAAAAACAAAATGCTGTAAGAAATTACTTCGTTATGTAACAAAACGGCAGGATGTGTTTCACCACAAAATGAAACAAAATGCCATTTTTTCCTCTAGGAATGAAACAATTAGTCCTAGATGAAATGGCAGGGGAGCTTCCTCAAGCTCTTTCCTGTAAGCCCCCCAAATTTGGAGAGGTTTGGGGCTCGGGGGGCTGTGTTATTAACCCCCCCCAAGGGGGTGCCCCTACGAAAAAAATCATTCTACTTGATTGAATCAGGATTTAGAAGCCAAGCTGTGGTGGTGCTAATCGCTCGCCTACCGGGGGGTGGATGGGTGGGATATTGCAGTTTCTGGATTCAAATAGAAATATTTTTTTCCTAGGAGCCCCCCTTTGGAGCTTAATAACTCAGTTGCCTGAGCTTCAAGCCTCTCCAAAATTTGGGGGCTTACAGGGAAGAGTCCAAACTTGCTCCGCAGCAATTTTGGTGTTGATACATGGCTGCACTCACTATTTTTGAGTACATTATAATATATACAAAATAGTGATCGCAGCCATGTATTTGGCACCAAAACCAATGGTGAGCTTCCTTAAGCTCTTCCCTGTAAGCTCCTGAAATTTGGAGAGGTCGGGCTCAGGGGGGCTGAGTTAGAAGTTTTCCTAGGGGCACCCCTCTTGGAGCTTGATTCCCAAATCTCTCCAAATTTGGGGACTTACAGGGAAGAGCTTGAGGATACTCCCCTGCCATTTTGATGCCTCTAGGACCCAAGGGAGCTTAGCGTTTTGTTTTGTTTCATTTTGTTTTGTAACTAAACAAAACTAAACATTCCTCCCTTGTTACAGTAAACAGGGAAAGAAAGTAGAGTCAAATACCCTTTCCTGAAGCTGTTCTCGTAACTCTGCCACTGTTTCTCTTTCCTTAACCAGCTGCTCTTGGGTGACCTTTAAAAGCTCTTTTAATTTGGTCGCCGCACATCCCAAGTCCTTTGTTAACTTTTTCTCCTTTTCTAGTGTTTCCTGCAATTAGCAATAAAAGGAAGCTTTATTCTTAGGGCAACACATATTTTTAAGCATACAGAGTGCAAGTGTTCCAGTTAGGAATGCAACAAAACACTGTAGAAGGGTTACCTGGAGCTGGAGAACATCCTCATTCGCAGAGGCAGATGTACTTCCAGCAAGTCTTAGCTTCCCTAGTTCAGCCTGCAAGTTGCTCACCAGATCCTTAGCCTACAAGTTCAAAACATTGAAAAGTTAGTTGCACTGAGCCATAATCTTGAAAAGAGGAATTAAAAGATACATATACATTTCAAGAGGAAACTCCCAGAATGGCACTGCCAAAATGTCTAGGATGGCAGATTAAATAAAGAGAGGAAAAGTTAGATTTAACTGAAGTGTATTAATGACGGCAATAAAAAGGGGCTTGAATCTGCCAACGATTGTATTTTTTTTCCAGTCTGAAAAATTTAAGCTCATTTTAAAGGTCTCCCCTTTTGACCCCCCCCCCCAGGGGGGCGGGGGGGGGGGGGCACTGAATGTTTAAAAGTTAACTGAAACCTGACATTTACATAGTAAGACCATGAGACAGGGTGGAACAACTTGTTCTTGCTTCACTACCATGCAAATACTGTTGGCCAGGTATTGTTCACCAGCCATGTCATTGTTTTAAGCTGGAAGCACCAATCGAAAGTACAGGCCCTCCTTGTTACAGCCTCATTGTGTTCTCTTGAAAGCACCTGTAACTTCCTAAAATAGCAGTTTTTAAGTATTTATCTACTGCTTCAGACGACTCTACTGCACTTCCCCTTGGCATACTTCTAGGAAAAAGGCTCCTAGTTATACAAAACCATCTCTTTTTGGATGTGTATATTTTGTTGCACTCCACCCATGTTGTGGGCAAGGGACAATAAGTGAGCAGTATTTTTTCTTTTCTCTTTCTTCACACTCCATAATCATTCATCCTGCCAGCACAGAACCCATCAGCTACAGTTGTGGCATTTACTTACTTACAATATTTTATCCTGCCATTCTCCTTAAAAAGGAGAAAGCCACCTTGGGTCCTTTTCCAAGGAGAAATGTAGGGTTAAAATATTCAAAATAAATAAATAATATTAAAAAGGAACCAAGATAGCTTATATCATTAAAAGACAATATTGAAAGCTAAGAACAATGAGTATAAAAAGGCAGCTTAAAATACAATATTAAATCTAAAAACAGTATGTATGCAAATGTTAAAAAGGAACAAATACCACTCTTTAGCTGCACTAAAAACAAAGTCAAAGCAGTGATGCATAACAATCCATCTCGAGATCACAATAAGCATGGTGGATGTACTTATATATTTCTTTACATTTGATCATAGATACTGAATTCCATTTGCTATTTTAATGACTTCCTACTGGATGAATTATCTTGGAGCTTGTCATTATGTGATTTTTTTTCTTTTTTTTGAAAAAAGCTACCATGGTTAATAGCAAACACGACCATCTTATTGTTCACTGCCAACTCCTATTTATGAACAAGTTTAAGCATGGAACAAATGCAAACAACTTTTATAGAGGCCAATAAGAATCTTGTCCCACAGGGATGCTGATGTATTTTTCATAATTAAGGCCACATATTTCAAAGTCTATCCTTGAAATAGGCAAGATGATAAAAACTGGAATTTCCAGGATATGGAAACCTGCTATTGCACAGTTTCCTGCATTTGCATAGGATTGCAGAACATGGCTGGACCTTACACCATACCCTTTTCTATTAATGTATGACACAAAAATCCCTGAGAATCACCATGCATGTCAAAAGCCACAGCAGAATGGCAGGGTATGAGGTTTTATTACTTTACAAGTGCGGAGACTTGTTAATTTTTCAGAAGATCTGCCTAAGACATCAAATCCAGTGAACAGGAGAGACTGCTGCAGAAGCTTATCATCAGAACCCTGTGAGCAAATTTCAGGGTGGGTTGAGCATTGCAAAAGTACAGTATTTTCTTTTCATGTTGCTGCTGAAGGGAGCAGAAAGGGCAACAGACTTGCCTTTCCCTTATTTCAAATGTGCAGCAACCGGGCCATTGTGAGATTAAGAACACTGGGGGACAGGGTAGTTTTCATTTTGTACTAATACCAAAATAACAGTTTTCATGAGTGCTTACAAAGTCTTGTTGCAGTCTACCTTATTTAAAAGTTTGTACTAGAGTTACTAATTGATTCAAAATACATGGACAGTGTGTTTTGGTTATTAATTAAAACGGCAATTCTATATGCACTTGTCTGGGAGGGAGGTCCATTTCAGTAGGATTTCCTTTTGTGTACAAATGTGTGACACTGCCTTGTTTATATTTCCTTTAGGGACCAAAATGTCCAGCATAAATTTTCTGATTATTTTGTTTTACAGTGTTATTACATTCAGTTTTCTATGTTGTTATCTCTTAAAGGCTTATTTTTGCAAAGTAAAATTGATTCAAATGTAAATAGAAATAAAACCCACCTAAATCAGATTGTTGTTGTTGTTGTTGTTCTTATGTGTGTGTGTGTGCACGCGCATGCAAGTATACCTTAAAGAGATAGTTGTTTACATACATACTGTTTTGTTTATGGAATTTTCCAGTTAATATTTTGGGGTTGTGGTAAACTATGGATAACTAAAACCACAAAAAATGAATTCACAGAAGTTCTACTTTAGATTGGTTGACTTCGTTATCAGCTTTAATAATTTTACTAGCAAAAAGATATTTTGACTACAAATACCACTGGGAGGCATACACCCATGCTTTCAAGTTCAGAAGGCTCATGGAGCTGAGTACCCAAAATGTTTAATCTAGGGCAGTCATAGTTATACGGTATTTCTAAATGCTCTCTGAAATGAACTAAAAATGGCTTCATGTCTTTGCAACTGAGTTACTGGCCTTCAGGTCAACCATCTATAATCACCTCACAGTCAATCACTCACAGAGCTGAGTATATTTTTATGCAAAAATAATTTCCTCTATTTGAAAGATTACAGCTTGATAGAAGGATTCAAGCTTCGTTATGAGCAGATGTTTTGTTTTGTTATCTGGAGCCCTCGTAAAGTTACTCATTCTCTCTGTGAGAAATAGATCCATGTTTATTTATTTATTTATTTTTACATTTTTATACCGTTCCCATTTCCGTGAGGGAACTCTGGGCGGTTCACATAAAAAACAAGTTAAAAACATGTACATCAATGAGAGGAGATACTAGGCAAGAGGCGTAAAAATTGACAATAAAAATGGTGAAAGTGACAATAAAAAAAAACCAACAGAGAAATTAGCAGAGAAAAACTCTTTATATCCTATCAATCGCCAAGGGCATCCCTGAACAGCCAGTTCTTAAGCGATTTCTTAAAGGCTGCCAGTGAGGGAGCCTGGCAAATCTTTAGAGGACATGAACACAACTCCTGATCTTGTGAGCAAGTGATGGAGTTAGTCTAGAGGTCACTATGAAAAAATTTATCAATAGTCTACAAACGTTACATGATTACTGGTGGGGGGGACTCAGAGACAATACAGGTGTACCTCGGTTTACAAACACCTTCATTAACTTATTGTTCGGTTCATGAAATAATGTCTTGGTTTACGATTTTTTTGTAATACCTTTATTTATTATGTTGTAATACCTTTAATAATTATGATGTTTTTTGTAATGCGTTTTCAGTTTACAATTTTTCCACAATATGAACTGTCCCAGGGAATGCAAACGGAGGTATGCCTGTAAATGGCAATGCAAATGTTTACCTGTGCCAGCTCCTCGCTTTGCTTTAGTGCTTCTTTTTTTGCTGCCTCCAGGTTGTCTTGGGATTCAGATAACATTTCTCTCAACTAAACAATGTCAACAACACATAACATGAATATTCAGGCAAACTTATTTGGAGATCAACAGCCATAATGCTTTGTTATCTTTGGACATCTGTTTGGTGCTGAGTTTTACCATGAACGAGAGCCATACCTGTAAACTGACCTGTCAATATTTTAAGAAACATTATAAAGTATTGCAAGAATCTCAATTTTGTCAATGGTAGCTTTACTCTAAAATACACATATTTGCTAGGATACCTTGAACCCCAAGCGTTACAGGATGCATAGGGTCTCCTACTCCTCTTACTACCTAGCTGCTGTACCTGCAGCATTGCCAGACAGGAATACAAACAGCCATCAGTGGCAAGAATACAACAGGTGCCAGTGTATCAGAATAAGAGTGGAATATAGCATGAGAGAGACTCCCAGCTCAGCCATGAAACTTGCTGGACGAGAGGAAGACAGTCCTCTCTCAGCCTGCTTTGATGCACCTCAGTTGCTCAGCATGGGAGTTCTGTGCCCTTGAAGGTGAATGCCATTAGGAAACGTTCACTGAGAGAGCTTTACTAGGTAGGCTTTACCCCATTCTGAACCTGGCCTTGGTTCATGATTCTGGCCCTGCTGCTCTTCTAAGCACAGCGAAGAAACTTAGGAGCTGGTGTGCCTGAATGGCTGCTAGAAGACCCTTTAAATCAAGGTCAACTCAGGAGGGAAGAGTCTAAATGTAGATAATGTGGGAATTATCTACATAATGAGACCCAAATGACGGAAGAGACCAAAATGTAGATAAGGAGGAAATGTTTTCAAATGAAACTGCTGAAACAGGGAGAGCTCTGACAGCATGGTCATAAACTCCAAGTCTCCTTCCAGTCCTTTGCAAAAGTTGGTTAAAAGAGAGGGTGAATGAATGAATGAATGTTTATTTACGGTTATTAACCAAATCAAAAGAGAGGATGTTTTAGGTTTAATTGATAAATTGAAGATTTTGATTTTCAGAAGGCTTTTGACACAGACCCTCACCAAAGGTTGCTGAGAAAATTGCACTGGTTGAGATCCAGGAAACAAAAATTAGGTGTCAATGGGCAATTTTCACAATGGAGAGAGGTGAAAAGCGGTGTGCCCCAAGGATCTGTCCTGGGACCGGTGCTTTTCAATCTGTTCATAAATGACCTGGAGACAGGGATAAGAAGTGAGGAGGCCAAGTTTGCGGATGACACAAAACTTTTGCGTGTGGTAAAAATCAGAGAAGATTGAGAAGAGCTCCAGAAGGATCTCTCCAAACTGGGGGAATGGGCTACGAAATGGCAAATGCGTTTTAATGTAGCCAAATGTAAAGTAATGCATATTGGGGGGAAAAAAATCAAAACTTTATCTATTAACTCATGGGCTCTGAGTTATCCGTGACAGATCAGGAAAGAGATCTTGGTGTGTTGGTGGACAGCTCTATGAAGGTGTCTACCCAGTTTGTGGCAGCGGTGAAGAAGGCCAATTCCATGCTAGGGATCATCAAAAAAGGGATTGAAAGGCTACAGCATTAGTCTGGAAAGAAGGTGCCTGAGGGGGGATATGACTGAGATGTACAAAATCATGCAGGACATGAGTAAATGGATAGAGGGAAGCTCTTCTCCCTCTCACAAAAATACCAGAACTAGGGGGCATCCACTCAAACTGAGGGTTGGGAGAGTGAGAACAGACAAAATATTTTTTTTACCCAGCGTGTTGTTAGTCTGTGGAACTCCCTGAAACAGGATATGGTGATGGCATCTAGCTTGGATGCCTTCAAAAGGGGATTGGACAGATTCCTGCATGAAAAGTCTATCACAGGTTGCAAACCATGATGGAGATGTGTAATCTCCAGGCTTAAAAACAGGCTACTTCAAGGGCCAGATGCAGGGGAGTGGTATCCGGAGACAGTTATCTAGTTTCGTGCGCTCCCAGATGCGTTTGGTGGGGCTACTGTGAGATACAGGAATCTGGACTAGATGGGCCTTTGGCCTGAGCCAGCATGGCTCTTCTTATGTTCTTAAAAGTTGCAGCTCCCCTTGAACATATCAGCTTGTTCAGCTCATAAGGGACAGGAAGAAAAAGTATAGGCAGAAACTTAGGGCATTGTAGAATTAGTTGGATTTTGCATGACGGGAGAAGATGCAGGGAGTAGTTTGGAGCCAGGGAAGGTGCAATGAGTCAAGATGACTAGATAAAGCCATATGTCATGCCATTGACAAATTACTGGTAGCTTAAATCTCTTGTGTAGTTATATCAGTGGTATAACATTCAAACATGAATTGCTATAAGAACTCTCTCTACACATTACCTGAATCACCCAACTTGTTAGGCAACAGATAATGTCTATAGATATTTCTTTTAGACGTAACTTGTATCTAAATGTTACACTGTCTGCGTAGCTACACACCAGGATTTCAGCCATCTATCAATAGTAAGAAAGTGCCTTTATTTCTTTATTTATAAAAGGCTGGGTCTCCATAGCTGGCTTCAATTAGCATGGGAGTTTTTGAATCTGCTAGTTTTTTTTTTTTAAGGTCAGGCTGTTTGCATAATTGCACAACAGGATTTCAGCTTGTGTCCTTGAGGCCTCTTAGGCTAAGATCATATGTCATATTAATGACACCTATACCACAGGGAGATGTACCCATGCAAACTGTTCTGGTATCTTTTGGCTCTCATTCCATCCATATTTGGGGTCTGGCCCTGTCTAGTATTGGAATATGAACCCCAAAACGTCTCTACGGCCTTTATGCTGAAAAGGCCTCAGCCCTTACCCCCATTTTGTCTTGTCTCTCAGGGCTAGACCATGGAATAATTACAGCCAACAGCTCATTCAAGAGTTCCTTCAAAGAACAAGGGGTTACTTTATCTCATTCTCAGCTACTGACTTTTGTGCTGTGTTCCAAGCTCTCCCCTTCACGCTTGTTTCAGAGCAGACAAAACACTTACATGTTCAGCTTCTTTGGTGTAATTCTGGTGTTCAGAATCTGAAGTTGCCAAATGATTTTCCAGCTGTGCTTCCAAAAGAGACGTGTACTCTTTTAACTGTTTAAGAAACAAGAAATGCAGTTCTTTCAGAAGCTATAATCCTCCTTGCAGTTAATACAATGGGATTGGGTTGGGATTCCTATAACCCAGCCATGCTTTTGGCATTCTCTGTGCTAGTATATTTCCTGTCCTAATAACACGGAAGAGAGGCGAAATACCTGCACTTAATTTTCCCCCCTTGTGATGCACTGTTTTGCAACATACATCTGTGAGTCTTATCTTGCTCCCCCTCCTGTGAGTGTGGTCTTTCCACCTCCTCAAGAAAAAGTAAGTGCAAGATTTTTGACCGACAGTTCATCTGTGGAATGGGAAAGTGCGACGAAAGATGCCCTAGAACAGTGGTGGTGAACCTTCGATGCTCCAGATATTTTAGACCACAGCTCCCAGAATTCTGAGCCTAGAATGCCAGTGACAAAGGACTATGGGAGTTGTGGTCCAAAACATCTGGAGTGTCTAAGGTTCGCCACCACTGCCCTAGAAGCTACACGTGTGGAAATGGAAGGGCTGGGGATTAAAGAGAAGAAGCGAAGAAGAGGAGGAGAACTGCTGGGCAGACCCTGTGGAGTGGGAGGTAAGAGAGACCCAGGAGGTACCACCACCAGCAGAGTGCTCTAGTGTTGGTTGGGAGATGACCCACTCCAAGGATCCTGACACCCGACTTTGGGAGGAGTTCTCCATCCCACCAGAGGAGGCAGTCTGAGTGCCCTGGGACCAAGCTAGACAGGAGGTGGGATAACTAGCACACCAGCGCCCAGGAAGCAACAGTGGCCGGTGGCCTCACCACCGGGGTTCTTTGAGCAGTGTCTCCTTCCCCAGCCACCCGGTCCTCCTCCCATCCAACCTTGGCCGACTCCCTGCTGACCAAGTGAACCCTCCCATGTGTGCATAGACTCTGGGCAATCCTTCTGTCAGGAGTATGGTACATTTGGGCAGCAGCTGTGAGCCGGACAACCCAGGAGTAGTTACAGAAGGTGCCAGGGCTACTCTGCTGTGAGGGCAATTGCAGGCATGCATTTAGCACCCTTGCTGTGGCACCCCATGCTTATCACAAATGAGGGTTGTTCCTGAGTTGTTTGAGGAGGTGGGGATCCACTCTGCCTAGCAGTAGGAATTATAGAGAACTACTTCCTATGAACAGGATTGTTTGGGAGAATATTACATGCCTTGGCACCCAGCTTGGCATTCTTAGTTAAGCCATGTTGGCCTGGTTTCAGTTCAAGCCGTTATAATAAAAGAGCCTGTTTCTGTTTGTACTTCTGAGGTTTCAGTAGAGGGGGCCATAGGGGGCTGCTCCCCACATCCAAAATATATGTTTTCTTTTGGATCTTTTCCATTACCAAATCAGAGTAGATGTTTATAGTAATTTTAGAATTACAGTTTTTGAACAGGAATACTGAGCACAACATCCATAAATCCTTTCTTGCAGGACTGTTCCTGTTCTAATCTAAGCCATGCAAAAAAGATTCAGCTACTTTGGGACAGTCTCACAATTCAGTGGTAGAGCATATGCTTTGCATCTCGATCCCATGCACAGCCCTTCGCATTTCCAGCAGAGACAGCAAACAGTGGGTGTTCCATCTGAGATCCTGGGGAGCTGCTGCCCATCAGGAGCAGAGAGTGCTTGGCTACAGGGGACAAATAGCCTGAAATGGTTGCAAAGCCACTTCCCTACTTAGCTGACACCTCCTGTTATCCCTTCCTGGGAGACCTGAAATGCTCCCATACCTTCTCTGTTTTCTGTATTTCCATCTTGAACTTCTCCACATCCTCCTGAAGACATTTCATCTGCTCTTGCGACTAAAGAATGCACAATGAGACCAGAAAGAAAGTAAGTAGAGAAATAGTATGCAGTATTTTTACAGTACCCATTTTTACTTCATGCTCCAAAGAGGGGCAGTGTAAGGGGCAAAGGGGGAAGGACTTACTAAGCAGCTGCCCAGCTTGGCAGGTGATTCAGCTGCCTGACACCAAGGCGACAAAGAGAGCCTACATGACAAGGAAATGCTTTCACAAATTCTTGTCCTACACCACCACGGATGGTAGAAGCTATTGGCCAGCAAAATGTTGCACCTTGCTTGGATGCCTCCTCTTCCGCTATACCCCACCTTTGTTGTTGTGAGTGCAAGTGGCAATCAGCATATTCACAGCAGCTGAAGATGGCAAGAAGGGCAAGCTCGGGAAACCACTATGAAGAGTTCACACACACTTTCAGCAACTACCTTTCGAAGAGCTTCTTCTGAAGCAGCCAGCTTTGCTTCCCACACCATTTCCTCCTTCTCCACACTCTTCTGCAAATCCTTGAGCATCCCTTCCTAAGGTTTGAGACACAAACAAAACATGAGGAAAAGGGGCAGGGAAAGAGGCAATGTTGGACTTAGCAGGATACGTTATCTTCAGTCATCTTTTAGTGGACGACTCCTTTCTTTTAGTCCCAATCAACTGGTTTAGCTTGTGGGGTTAGGAGGAAACACTGCCTAGATTTACAGCTTGGATAACACTTGCTTTAAGACAATTAACTGCCGCTGGTTGCTGGGGGGGGGGGAGTGGACTGCAGAAGAAAAGATGATGCTCACATCTTGGACTATTCTGACTCGACACCATGGGAGACAAAGCAATGTTCTCCGTTGCTTGAGTGACTGAGATTAGGCTCTGTCCATGGAAGAGAAGGACTCTCCTCGTCCAACATTGCTTTCTTGGGCTTGGGGGAGTGGGGGACCTTGCTGTAATCCTCCCACTTTGAATGCCCCACTAGCCAGCATGCCGGTCATCTGGGCGGTAGTTGAGATGAGAGGGAGAAGGGGGGAAAGTATCATTGACTGAGTGTTTAAAAACCGTGTCTATTCAAGGGTAGGCATTTCTTTGAAAGAAAAAAACTGACCGAGGAAAATAACACTGGAACACTTCTCTGGCAAAGAACATTTTAATGCCAGACAAAAGCAGACCAATAAGCATGTGTGTTTGTATACAGAAGAGAGTGTGCTCTACCTGGAATGCATGAAAATATCCCCAGAAGACCTAGGTGATAAAAAAACTCATAGATCAAAGCCAACTCTAAACCAGCCTACCATGGCTGAGTAGCCTTAGAGATCTTTTGATTCAGTGCATCAGCACAGAACACAGAAAGGCAGCCTAATTTCAGGGTAGTGGCAGACCCTACCAAAGCCCAAATGTTGTACAAAGATCTTGGCGATACCAGGCTTCATCCTCTTGAGTGATGTTTTAGAACACATTTCCAAATGCGCATTTTTAAAATATATGTTAAATTGACTCAAATGTTTCTGGGTGCCTTTTTCATTATCATCTAAAAATGTAGATCTAGCTACACAAAGTACACACACACATTTCTAAGGCAAGAGAGATTTTGTTGCATAAGCAGCTTGGGAAATGTGAAATGTGTATTTCTACACTGAACAATGAAACTAATATGCATATTTCCCACTTCTAACTATAAGGTGCAGAGGAAATTTTCTGTGCCTACAGATAATGGAGCCCTCACAAAAATGGAGCTGATTATTGATTTCTCTGGGAAATTTCAGCTCTCCCATGAAGAAGCTTTTAGATGGACTAAGTGCAAGGGACTTTGCCTTCCAAGGGAAATGCCTACTGACTGAGAAAACATCCTACAATTTCATCTGGGCTCAAATCCCCAAACAGCCATGAAATTCGCTGAGTGATCTTGGGCCAGTCATACTCTCCCAAGCTTACCTACTTACTACACAAGGTGGCTGAGAGGATGAAGTGAGAGAGGGGTGAGCCGTGTATAAGGCCTTGAACTCACTAGAAGAAAGGCAGGATGGAAATGTAATAAAGAAACAGATGAAGTACTAATCACAAATTATTTTCTATTTATAGTTGTGAGTTTTTTGGGCTGTTTGGCCGTGTTGTGGAAGCTCTTCTTCCTGAAGTTTTGCCAGACTCTGTGGCCGGCATCTTTAGAGGGCAAGGAGCTCAGGGAACTTGGAGTTTCTCTCTGTGCTCTGAGCTATTTGTTTCCTCTGGTTACTTTAGATTGAAAGCCTTTTGAGGTAGAGATCCTATTATACGTGTTCTTTGTAAACTGCCACGTACTGTACATAAGTTCCCATTAAGTCAATTCTGACTTACAATTACCCTCTCCAGGTTTTCTAGGCTGATGTAGTTTACCAGTCCCTTGTTTTGGGGGTGCCCTGGGATTTGCTAGCTAGCCTCTAGGGCACGGGTCCTCAAAGTTTTCAAACAGCGGGCCGGTCCACCCCCACCCCCAGACACCACAGGGGGCCAGACCACAGTCCAAAAAAAAAAAAAAAGAAAGAAAAAAAGAAAGAAAAAGGAAAAAAAAGGCCAACATGGAAAAAAGGGGGAGGGAGGAGCAAGTGGGCGGAGCCCCCCACGATTTGCCCATGATCATTGTGTCTCCAGGGGCCCAGCAATGCCTCCTGCTCCAGATCCCCAACCTGAGGTGCCACCGCTGGGATCCCTCTGCTGTGCCTCTTCCTCCTCCTCCTCCTCCTCCTAGAGTGGTAGTGGCTGGAGCGGCTCTTCTTCCTTCCTTCCTTCCTTCCTTCCTTCCTTCCTTCCTTCCTTCCTTCCTTCCTTCCTTCCTTCCTTCATTGTGTCGGGAAGGAGGTGGCAGTCCAGGCAAACTCAGGCCCCTCATCACCTTCTGGGCGGCCACTCAGGATGAGGAGCAGCAGTCGCAGCAAGGGCAGCAAGGCTGGAGCCACTGCACGCAGATCCAGCCATGTGCCCTGGCCATCACGTTCTCACTGTGCCCCGGAGGGAAAGCTGCCTCCACTCTTGGCCCAGCCCAGCCCGGCCCGACTTGGTGCACTGCAAGTGAGACAGGGAGGGAGGGAGCAAGGGCTGGGAAGGAGGCAGGGGAGGCAGGAAGGCCTGCCCAAAGCCACCTGCAGGCTGCTCCCTGGCCGAGTCCAGCCAGGCTGCAGTGCTTGTTTGGCTCACCAGCCCGCCCATCACCAACCGGGGACAAAAGCAGCCCCATCAGCCTCCCAGGAACCAGGTCCAGACCACTGTTGGCCTTCCCTTCCCTTCTCCTCTTTGTCCACCACCAACTCCTTGCTGGTCTCTAACCCGGTGATGGTGGTGGCAGCTTCAGCCTCTGGCCATGGCTGTGCTCCCTCCTCCCCTCCCTCGCTCCACGGAGCAAGACAGCAGCTCAGAGGAGGCTGGGTGGGCGGGAAGTAGCTCTGTTTCCCCCTCAGTTGCCTGCCGTCCATCCCTCCAGCGGTCCACTGCCATGGCTGCTCTGGCTTGGAAGGCTGGCTGGTGCTGCCTCCGCCTGCCCCCTTCATTCGGCACAACTACAGTAACACAGGCAGCAGCCACACAAGGAAGGCAGGTGGGCAGAGTAGGGGAGGAGCAGGGGTGGGGGCCTCAGGGCCATGGAGGGAGTGGGAGACCTTGCCACAGCCCTCCTGTTTTAAATTGCCCCGCTTGGCTGCACCCGGCGCCCCAACCATCTGGGCAGTGGGTGGGTGGAGTGGGGGACCTTGCTGTAGCCCTCCCACTCTGAATGCCCCACTAGCCAGCATGCTGATCATCTGGCTGGTAGTTGGGAGGAGAGGGAGAAGCGACCTAGTCCACTGCTTTGAACTGCTTCAGCAATAGAAGCAGCTGCAGAGGCTGGCTGGCTCGCACAGCAGGGGGTAGCTGGGGGTTGCAATTGTTCCCGGGGGCCAGATTCAGGACCTTGCGGGCCGCATCCGGCCCTGGGGCCTCAGGTTGAGGACCCCTGCTCTAGGGCTACATCAGTTGACTGGGAGGCAGTGGTTGTCCTACATGGCACAGAAAGGAACAAACTTCCAACCTGTGGCTCTACAGCCAAGGATGCAACTCACTGAGCTACTCAGCCAGCTACTGCCTACATCTGACCAAAAAAACAAAAAACAAAAAACATTTGGGCTGATCCTTCCTCTCTAAAAGGATTGCTTCTGACACAAATGAAGGAGGAGGAGGAGGGGGACAAAGACATGTGATACAGCCACAGGGGAAAAGCATATTCCCAACAGTCCCCCCACCCCCACTCGCTACATCAAAGTGCTTCTCAAAAGACCCAGTACAAATGGAGAAACTGGCTGACAAAACCCAGCCCTATCAAAGTCTACAGGACAGGCCCTCCAGATGTTTTGGACTGCAACTCCCACAGTCCTTTGCCATTAGAATTCTAAGCTTAGAATTCTGGGAGTTGTGGTCCAAAACATCAGGAGGGCCGAAGTTTGGACATGCCTGCTATAGGATCTTCTCTGTTTTTGTTTTACAGAAACTGCAGAAATTCTGGCAGGCACTCATCAGATTCTGTGTGTGTGTTTTGTGTCGTCACAGTCGTGACCCCATGTCCATGGAGTTTTCTTGGCAGGAATACTGGAGTGGTTTGCCAGTTCCTACTCCAGGCACCTACAGCACCTGGTATTCCCAGGTGGTCTCCCATCCAAGTACTAACCAGGGCCAACCCTGCTTTGCTTCTGAAAACGGGCGAAATCGGATGTGCTCAGGGCATCTAGGCAGCTCATCAGATTCAAAACTGCTACAAATAAGCCATTTCCTACATTTCCTAACTCAAACTCAGCATAGACATCATTCGACCCATCTCTCTGATACTACCAAGCTTCAATCCACTAACAGTTTTCCTAAAAACATAATCGATCGCACCTGATGCCCCACCCCTTATTTCTGCTCATAACAGTGGAATATAGTTTACTAGATGACCAACCTGGTTTAAGAACTCTTCTCTGTGTTTGAAAGCACCACTACATTCCACGGCCTCTGGGATGTTTATGGACGTGTGTGTGTGGAAGTTCTTCCCAATGTGTATGTATGGAGAAAGTCACCTCAACAGGAGGTGCTGATACTCAGTAACACCAATGGGGAAGCTACACAGGATGGAATTCTATCCAGTGGCACACAAAATACCAAATATTAGAGCCAATGTATTTGATCTGGCAGATATACCTGGTTTCACTTACCGTCTGTGCAAGAATGGTCCTATATTGATCACATTCTGCTTGTAGTGTGCTCAGTGACTCATTAGCTTCTCTCATTGAAAGCGCCATGTCCTAAAAGGAAATTTCACAAGCCTTCAGTGGAACATCTATGCCCCAGAATCAACAGTAGAGTTGGTAGAAGCCTCAAAGGTAGTCAAACCCGACCCTATGTGTACCACATATGAGAATATGCCAAAATGAGAGAGCAGGTACAATACATATACAGGTGAATGCACATTCTAGAGGGAAAGCCCCCTACCCAATGCCCAGGTAATCCCACTCAGGTATATATGATCCAAAACCGTCTGTAGTGGAGGAGTCCGTGGAGAAGGGGAGAATCTGGAACAGTCTGAGCAGTGATGGAGAACAAGACACTCCTATGGGAACTGCTCTGACAAGGTGCTCTAGAAACCTCTGAATCTTGCCTTCTCTTTTGGGAAGATGAGGGATAAAGGCAGCCATTTGGAATGGCCATTTGCAGGTGCTCCAGGCTGCCGCTCCCATACAGAGTGGACTTCCCTGGCCTCTTCTTGGTGGTGGGGCTCCAAAGGTTTGACCGGACAGGTGAGTGAAGAAGCCCAAGGAGGTGGGTGTGGCCTACAGGCCAGAGAGATTCCTTACTGCTCATTCACAGGAACACTTACAGTATCTGATTTTGCACACTTCTCCTGCAGTGTTTCCAAAGCCTTCTCTTTAAATTGTTGCAGCCATTCATCATAACTCTGAAAAGTAAACAAACCACACAATAGGTTTAGAAGAGTTTCCTATTCTCTTAAACACAAATGTTTCAGCTTCTACCCAAAATTTCCACCTAGTTGTTTAAAGCTTAGAAATATATTTTAATTCGCTGCAGCCTCTCTCAGCTTTGACAGACATCTCTTTCCCTCCCCAATCCCCCAAACCCCATGCTCTCAGTCAGCTCCCATCCAGTGGAAGATGAACAATTCATCTCACAGTCAGGAGACCCTTTTTGAGTGGTAGCTTCCCACCTATTTTGCAGAGGAGTGGCAATTTAAATGAACAAACCTTTACTGTTTCTAAGGACAGGTTTGCAAACTAGGTTAAATAAGTTTGACAAGCTGCCTGCACCTTATTTATTTTTGAAAGCAGTTTCTGGCAGGAGAGGTGTGGTGTGAACTGAGGGGTGTAACTCCTTGCTTGGCACATTAAAAAAAACCTGTAGAATTTTTCTGCTCCTCTGTAAAAGCAAAGTGTTCTGCTTATATACCGCCCCATACCACTTTAAGTAGTCTCTGGGCGGTTTACAATTTTAATTACAGTGTGCAGGCTACACATTGCCCCCCCCCAGCAAGCTGGGTACTCATTTTGCCGACCTCGGAAGGATGGAAGGCTGAGTGAACCTTGAGCCTGCTACCGGGGATTGAACCCCAGGTCGTGAGCACAGTTTTACCTGCAGTACAGGCATTTAACCACTGCGCCATGATATTTCTGGCACTTCTCAGCAAGAGTTCTTGTGTGTTTCCAAACAAGTTTTGTGCAATTTGCATCAAGTGTGCAGAAACACTCTAGCCAAATGGACTCGCCCCTGCTTTGCTGCATGGACTTTTACACTGAGTGGATTATTTGGACCTTTCTTTCTGATCAACCTGCCCGCCCTTCTGTGCTCGCGGTGTAAGTGTGCTTGCTCTCACAAATGGAAAAGACAGGTGTTTGGCGATCAGGCATATTGCACAAATACTGTACAGAAATGTTGACCAGAGCACCCCACTCTCCTTGTCTCATTTGTATGGTGGAGACAAGGAGGCTAGTGGTACAGAAGCCTAATGAACGTCTTGATGAGTTCCTTTCTAAAAGAAAACACAAGGGGCTTGAGCTGGGATTGTCTACATGAGAGGTGGACAACTTGTAGCCTCCCAGATGTTACTGTGCTGCCATTCCCATCAGTGGCAGGTAGCACACCCATTGGTGAGGTGTGATGTGAGCTGCATTCTGATAGTATCTAAAGCACACGTTGCTTGCTCTTGCTGAGTGAAATGATGAGTGCATCTTTCATTGTACACTTTTCCCTTTTGTTCCTCGGACTTTTCATATTTGAAGCTTCCTAAACACGGTGCATTTTAGGTCTCTGGCACAAGGGGTGAATGAGCCATACAACTTGCAGCATCCACTCTCCTTGTTCACTGTCTTCCCAAGATCAACCAAATCAAGCCTGGTGCAATTACATGGACACTTAAGAGTGTAAAGAATTTCCAGCACAAGAGTTTGTTCTGAACATTTGAACTGAGTAGAATTTATATTGCTTCCCTGTAAGACGCATTCCAAATAGTCTTCATTGGAATAATATAATCCAGGGAGAGAAGCCATTTTGTAGTTGTTCTTGTTAAACAATTGGGAGTCAGAAATCTTTACCGATGTACTTCAGATCAGCCAGAACACAGGACCTACTTGCTGCCCCTCCCCACCAGTTGTACTCGAATAAGGGCCTACCTCTTGGTCACTTAACAGGATCTGTGGGAAGAGAGACAACAGCACTTTCTGTGTGTGCTCTTGAATCATTCCAAGCTGTTGCTCCAAAGCCTCCTAAGAAGACAAAGAGGGACTTATACAGATTGCAAGGCGCTTGACCCTTTTCTCTTACTTAACAGATCTTAAAATTATTATCAGTGCTCTCTGATTGTCTGTTTGGAGGCCTCTACATAATACAAACGTCAAGTGTACAATGTGACTATGACGCGTCCATGTACCAGCTCAGCAGAGAACTGCAATCAACTACATGTTCATGTTCAGGATCTACTCCGCTACCGGAAAGCACCAGCTTCCCTCAAGTATATCCCAACACTTTTTCACTTGTTTGTTTCTGTGTGCATCATTAACACTGGAGGCATTCAAGGGAAAACTGGACAACCATCTGTCAGATCAGCTCATTTCATTTCATTTCATTTGTTGGATTCCTGCATTGAGTAGGGGACTGGACTCAAGGCCTTATAGGCTCCTTTGAGCAAAAATTTTCTATGATTCAGAAGGGAATCAGAAGGGGGGGGGGGGGGGGGATGGGGAGACACTTTCCACCTTCTACTGACATGGACATGGAAAAGAGACTAATTGGGCTCTCTGTGTTTTCCTCCTATGGAACCCTTGGTAAGAGTCAAAGTTCCAAACATCCTAAATTAATCAGATAATCTCACTACGAAACGTCCAAGAATTGTAATTATCAGCCATGTTTTAAAATTAAAGGGGTTGGGGGGACCCAAAAGACAATATATTGTGGCACTTTGAAGACTAGAACATTTGTTTCACTTTCCTCTGTCCTAATCCATTTCTAGTTCTGGCATAAATTATCAGGTGGATACTAATGACTTGTTGCGCAAGGTTCTTGAGTCCTCAGTGAGTGTGTAACATCACTACTATTAGATGGGTCAGATGATCTGGATTTCTTTCGGTCTGTCTGTGGCAGAGACTACTATACTGTAGTTACTGTGGTGGATGGCCTGTGCCTGGAAGACAGGCTCTCTCCATGGCTTTTCATACCACTTGGTGTGGTATTTTTCCAGACTGGCTCTTTTGGTTAGGAGTTATGAGGCATGCCAATATGGTAATTCTTAGCTGAAGTACTAGTTTCAGAAGATGTCAGGAGGCATTACACAAAGCTTCATGGATCATCCAGAGATCTGAAATGAGGCACTGCCAATATGCTGATGACATCTACCTCTGATATTTTTCCACGGGATTCATGTAAGGCAGTAAAAATTCTGAACAAGTGCCAGGGATCAGTAGTGGGCTAGATGATGGACAATAAACAAAACATAGCCTTGAGAAGATAGAGGTCCTAGGGCACTGACGGCAAACCTTTTAGAGACCGTGTGCCCAAACTACAATTCAAAACCCACTGATTTTTCACAAAGTGGCAATACAGCAATTTAACATGAATACAGGTGGCTGTGAAGGGGCGATGTCAGGTGCCCACAGGAAGGGCTCCGAGTGCCACCTTTGCCACCCATGCCATTGGTTTGCCAACGCTGTCCTAGGACCATTAGTTCATCTTTTCAGATATTTCAGCTGACTCTGAGCAGGGTTGCATCTCCTACAGAACAGAAAATTCATGATCTAGGGGTACCCCTGAATCCAACCTTGGCACTGGACGGTTAGTCTTATATGGCTCAGATATATACTAAAAGAAAGTCCTGGGAGTACCCTGCTTTAGTATTAAATGGGTTTCAAAAGCATTCTGGAGTCACGATAGCACACGCCTGTGCTACTGGCAGATGCTCCAGACATTGTTGGTGGCCTACCCATTGATCAGCCTTCCCAGAAGGTCACAGCCCTGTGACCAACCTGGGCTGCTGCTACATAAGGTGGAACCTCTTCACTGAGACGGAAGGTTTCTTGAGGATATTCCCAGCTTAAAGAATCATAAGTTATAGGACTAGAGATGTATCAAAAGTTACAATGCAACTGGATGGTACAGAACACCAAAGAGTTTACAGGAAAGATAACCTTTGCTTTAGCTGAAGAGAGCAACTTTCCTTCATAAGACTTTTCTATTGAACTCAAAGTGTCTGTTGTTTCCTGGTTCTTTTGTGGCAGATCCTGTTGGAAATAAACAACTGAATGAAACCACGCACTGATAGGAAGGTACAAAAAATCTTTATGTGCAGCAAGTTATCCATCCCTCCAACAAAATTCTAGATACTAATGTTAAAAGGCTGTTATGAACTTAATATATCCTAAACTTAATGTATGTTGCTGGAACAGAAATCCACTGTTTTTCCTCTCAGGACAAATGAGCACTCTTTACCTTCTTCACAACCCCCCTTTCAAAGTATTTATGAAGAAGGGCATCACTTTTTAAAAGCATATAATGTTAATTCCTACAACCCCTTCAGGCCAAACCCAACTCTGTTTATTTGCTGTCTTCCTGTGTTTTAAAGCATTTGCATTTCCTCTTGTCCTCACCCAATTCCACATAAAAATTGCAAGAAAAAATATGTGAACCTTTTCAAATTTCATTGTGTTCTGCATTAATGTGTTATATAATGTGATTTGATCCTCTTCTAAGTCAAGTGTATAGACAAATATAACACACCTAAAATATTAACACAAACAAATTTGATATTTCATGTCTTAATTGAACACACCTATTCAACATGACATCTGGCATAAACAGGGCACTGCATATTATCATGAAAACATTGTCCCAACCATAAAGTATGGTGGAGGAGGCATCATGATTTGGGCCTGCTTTGCTGCACCAGGGCCTGGCCAGCTTGCAGTCACTGAGGGGAAGATGGATTCCCAGGTGTATCAAAAAATTCTTCAGGATAATGTGAAAAGTCCTGCATGCCAGCTGAAACTCTGAAGAAGCTGGGTGAGGCAACAGGACAATGACCCAAAACAGTTCAGCAGACTAAGGCTCCAAAACTGTTGATTGCAAAGTTGGCAGCTCAGCGGTTCGAATCCCGGGTGCTACGCAGCAGAGTGAGCTCCCGCTATTAACCTCAACTTCTGCTACCCTAGCAGTTCAAAAGCATGTAAATGCAAGTAAATAAACAGGTACCGCTGCAAAAAACAGGAAGGTAAAACAGTGTTTCCTTACAGCCATGCTGGCCATGTGGCCATGGACTTGCACAACACTGGATCTTCACCTTGAATACGGAGATGAGCACCGCCCCTAGAGTCAGACACGACTAGCACGCATGTGCAGGGGGAACCTTTACCTTTACCTTAAGTCAGATCCCAGGCCTCAACCCAATAGAGATTATGTGGAATGGCTGGAGGAGACCCATACACATGATGAATGGGCCTTCATTTCCTCCTGAACCATGTGCAGGTCTTATCCACAGCTATCTGAAGCACCTGGTTGAAGCTCTATTGGATGGGTGTCAACCAGTTATTGAATCCAAGGGTCCAGTTACTTTTTCTACAGGCACTTTGAATGTTGAAAGAGTGTGTTCAATGATGACATGAAAGATCAGAATTTTTGTGGATTATTGTTTTACACACATTATATTTGTCTATACACTCGACTTACCATAACATCAGAACACATTATATGAAATACTTTTTCTGGCAACCATATCTGTGTGTAGATGCATGCACACAAACACATGCAGACAGCACCTTCAGTTGGTTTCACACATTTGATGCTGTCCACCCAATAAAACAATTCACGCCAGATAGCTATGGCACTTTAGTAGTGAAGTATTTTCCTGTAATCAGCCCTTCATTCATGTTTTATATCCTAGGACCTCTTCACTGTATTCCTTTCCAAATTCTTTCGGTATCATTCCTTTTCAATGCTACTTTTAAACAATAAGAAGCTGGTCCTTTGGGGCTATTGCCTTCAAAATGGCTGACCTGAAGCTCCCAGTGATCTTTTACGGGGCCTGTTTGGCTCCATATCCAACATGTTTTCTACAGAGCATAGTTTTAAGGTTTTCCCCCTCGTCTTCCCCATATTCATCACCGCTTTTTCTTGGTCAGATAATATTCCATATAGCCAACGCACAACAGTTAACTCAAGTACAATTCCTTTGCATATGTCAGATCCTTTCCTACATTTTAGGGCTACAAAACTCTACGGGGATGGGATGGAGGTTGAGACTGAAAGTCCTAATATGAAAAGAGCTAGCAGAATGAGGCATGGCGAGGGAAGAAGAGTGAGGCCAGAAGCCATCATGCTTTGCTTTGCTCCTTACATGGAGCAAATGGGAAATATTAGGGAGTATATCTGGAAACCTGAGAACACAGATAGGCATCACCAAAGCAAGGATTTGGTCCCCATCGAGAGAGGTCCCTGACACCTTCAGTATACTGTATAACTTACTTATCCAGAACATCTTCCTTCCACTCCAGAGAAACTCAATGCCTTACTTTGGGATAGCCCTGGAAGATGTTGTGTGCTTCAACCCAATTCTGGAATAAAACTTTGTGTATAGGCTAATTCTAGAAGCTTGAACAATCTGAGGCATGGCAAACAACTACTTTATAATGCACTACAGTACTCATCACAGTGGAAGAAATAATTCCAATACAAAAATGGCATCAGAAATAATCCTGTTGTAGTGCTCATCGCTGAACTCAAAATGTAGACCCAGACCAAGAACAAATGGCATCTTCAGGTAAGACCCTTGAACTGACAATGCTTCAGGGCCATCATTTATTTCCTTCTGCATGAATCATTTGCATCCAAGAAAAGATAGGAACAGGATAAGAAGACAGTTGAACTGACAAATAATATGTAGTGTACAGCTCTGTCGCCAGTCCATTTATGTTTAGTTTACATCTACTTGGGTGGTTACTCACATTGCTTTTTCTTTTCAACTGTTCAATTGTTTCTTTCAATTCTGCAGCTTCCTTCTCTAATGTGGAGACCCGCAGAGATGATTCCTGTAGTCTGAAGCAGAAAAACTCCATGTTTCTTCCTATACATACTTTATATGGGGGAAAACTTTCATTCCACCCACAGCTTCACTGCATCTAAGTTTTTGAAGCATTTGTGCGATTGAGAAGCAGGATCCTTTGCAGGGATGCCTGTTTGCAGATGACATCTTCATCTCTCCAGGGAGAGATATACAGAGGGAGTGTCTGATGGATTACATGCTCAATAGTCTGCAGAAGCTGCTTATAAAGAGCCTGATTGGTGGCCCCTAATACCAGTGCATGTTGTCTCTATCCATGGTCAACTGAGTATCCAGAAAAATGTTGTAAAGGACTGTTTCTACTACCAGAAAATTACCCAAAATGTTTTATGCTTTTTACATCTCATCAATCCCCCATAAGGAAGGCAACAGTATTAATAACGTACAGTAATTTTGAAAATACAGCAATTATGAATACATCTAAAGAAGAAGTGTTTGGTGCCAATGTTTGTACTAGGTATGCACAATCTGGAAGTTGAGTCATGGCTACTGGACTTCTTTTTTCTTGAGAGATAGAAACGTTTCGCTGCTCATCCAAACAGCGTCATCAGTCTGAATACAGCTAGTGCAAGTCCTCCATCTTATAGTCAGCTTTGTCCTCTTGTCACCCTGGTCTGAAATAGGCTCACAGGATGAACAATGGCCTCAATAGGCTAGTTAGGTAGACAATAGTATCCATAGCCTTAAGGTGAACAATGGCCTAAGGTGCTGAAACCTATCAAGAATGGCTCATTAGCTATGGCCTTGGTGGTGAAGGCTCATCTATGAATACGGCTGCAGTGTCTGAGAAGCTTAAAGGGATTTTTGGCAAACACCATATTTCTGTTTATTTCAAACCCACAAATACACTAAGGCAGAGACTTGTCCACCCAAAGGATCCGATACCAAAACAAAAAGGAGCAATATAGTATATGTGGTCCAATGCAGTGAGGAGTGTTCAGACCTCTACATTGGAGAAACTAAACAGCCATTAAACAGAAGGATGGCCCAACATAGGAGGGGTAACAGCTCAGGATCAGAATCAGCATTACACCTCCATTTGAAGGACAAAGGGCACTCATTCAAAGATGAGGATGTACACATATTAAACAAAGAGGATAGTTGGTTTGAGAGAGGAGTAAGGGAACCCACTGATGTGAGCACTGAAAACCCCTCCCTCCACAGAGGTGGCAGCCTCAGGCATAGTCTATCTGCTATTTATCAGGGTGTGCTTTCAATAGTACCTAGAGAAATCAAAAAACCTTCACCACCAAGGCCATAGATAACATCCCATACTTTATAGGTTTCAGCAACTTAGGCCATTGTTCACCTTAAGGCTATGGATACTATTGTCTACCTAACGAGCCTATTCAGGCCATTGTTCATCCTATGAGCCTATTTCAGACCAGGGTGACAAGAGATCAAAGCTGACTATTAAGATGGAGGACTCGCACAAGCTGTATTCAGACTGATGAAGGTGTTTGGATGAGCAGGGAAACGTTTCTATCTCTCAAGAAAAAAAAGTCCAGTAGCCATAGCTCAACTTCCAGATAAACTCACCTGGATGACTGAGAATCTTCATAGAACTATGCACAATACTTTTATATGTTCCTTACATGTCTATCCCACCTATCCTCTAATGAGTGCTCTTCCTTCTTATATCATCTTCAGGACAGCCTTGTCAGGCCAGACAGAGCATGTGACCGGCCCCAGGACACAAAGTCTATTTTACAGCTGAGTGGGGATCTGTATCACAATCCACTGCTTTAATTACCTGCCCAACCTGGCTTACAATACTACATAACAAATTCCAACATGATTGTATTCTCTAACAAACATTTCTAGATGTTTTTGGGGTGTAGGGTCATACACATACATCTGAATTTCAAGGCAATTTCACATTGCAAGAGAAGTTTCTATACACTTAAAATAAAAAAATAATGTATGGTTATGTTCATTCTTAATTGCATTGTTTGCATGTGTGTGTTGCATCGTTACAGTCGTGACCGACTCTTCGTGATTCCATGTCCATGGAGTTTTCTTGGCAGGAATACTGGAGTGGCTTGCCAGTTCCTACTCCAGGCACCTACAGCACCTGGTATTCCTTGGTGGTCACCCATCCAAGTACTAACCAGGGCCAACCCTGCTTAGCTTCTAAAATCAGGCAAGATCGAATGTACTTAGGGCATCTAGGCAGCTGTTTGCATGTACTACTAAAGACACAGTACAGTATATATCAGAACAGCAAGGACAAAGGCTCACTTTTGTCCTTGACTATATCTCTGGGTTGCCTCCACGCACCTGGAACATACATACTTTCATGTTGCCTGGCTGCACCTTCTTGACTAAAGCCCTCATGCCGCTTAGCCAGACCCCTTAAACATTTCAAATATGTGCACCTATCTTAATATATGCAATGTTTTGGGTTGCAGGACTGTCCAAATCTACAGCCCTGTTGAAAGAAAAGCTTCCTATTTTAAGCAACTGCTATCACTGGCAAAGACACTGGCAACCACTGAGGGTTACGATGGCTAGGAATCTTCATGCAGGGTTTACACATGGCAGACCCATTGCATCCAAATTCAGCTTAGATTTCCTAATTTTGAACAAGGCCCATGGCAAAAAGACTGAACTGTTCAGATATATTGCTGAAACCTCATTATTTTCATCCCTGAAAACCCTGCTTCAGAGATACTGAGGTACACTCTCTTCCACAAACTGAAGCTCTATCCAAATATGCAGCTGGAGGGAAAAACAACTGGTTGCACTGATCTACTCCTGCTCATATCTATCTTCTTCCTTTCCTTTGAGTTCAATCCCATCTCCATTTTTACTTTATAAAAACAGGTACTTTTAGATGACAACACTTTAAGCTTTCATGTCCAACCAGATTTACAAAAAGCTTGCAAGCCCTCCTTTCCCCACATGGACTCTCCTAATGATTTGGTTCCCCAGACAGATCTGTGAACTGTAATTTACCCTTTAAAGGGACAATCTCTATTTAACCTTAATTTACGAGAGATAGGATTTTAATTTGTATTCCATGTCCTTTCTCCCCACGCTATTTCTCACTAACTCATCTTTATATTGAATGGTCTACTTTTGATTAAACTTAATCTTCCTACAACAACCTTATTTGGTGAACACATATTTTTACTTCATTTGATCCTCCTCCCTTTCCTGTTTGCAATATATTTTACAAATAGCCTTCATCTCAATAATTGATCTCGCCACCTGAGGCAATAAAACCTTAAATTCTCCTTACATATGTGGCCTTGGTCTGTATTCTCCCGATAACTTGATGCTTGTGTACGTGTACAGTTCAAGGTATAAATTTCAAGTGACAGCAGAGTACATGCGTGCACCTATATGTCTACATGCACATGAATATGGTAACAGCATCCTTTCCTAGATAGCAAAAGCAGCAGGGTTAGAACTCACCAGCCTTACCTTAACTGGAGCAAGCTGGCATCTATTTGGCTTGGTTCCTGAAAACAGGGTGATGGGGGCAAGGGGGCAAGGGGGAGAAGAAGAAGAAGAAGAGGCAGTTACATCAGTGTCTTCTAAGCAGCTCCTTGTTTCCAAAACACAGGAAGGAACCCACTCTGCGGTACGGTCACCATGCTAGCAAATAACAGCATGAGGAGGTGAGTTCCAAAGAATGAGAAGTGATGTTATCAAATAAAGGAGCAGGACATTGTAAACATCTCACCTGCACAGCTTTGCTTTTCTCCTCTTCTCTCCTTCGGCTTGCCTCCAGCAGGGTTTCAGTAGATTTAAGTCTTTCAGTAAGCTGTACATTTTGGGAGGTGACTTCTGACCATTTCACCTGCCAATTGTCGAGTTCCTCAGCCTTCCTTTCTATCTCCATTTCAAAGCACTGCAATTTAGTTTGGAGCTCTGTGAAGAAGAGAAAAAGAAAGAAATACTGGTCAGAAACACACAGTTTAAGGTACACGGCCTGCTTCTGTCGCACAAAACTGGTAATCATTTTTCAGGCAAAGCTTCGAATGAATGTAGCAATGGTATATCAAGGCAAGTGCAAGACACTGTGTTGCCTGCAGCAGAGACAATTTTTTTGCTCCCTCTCATTCCAAGCACAGAGTCTAACCAGACTGGTCTCATCTTGAAAAATGGGACACTAGAGAGAGAAACAGTTTATCTGGGGAGGGGGAAGGAACTGGGGTATATTCCCCAAAATAAGCTCCAGCCAATGTGCTCTGACTATAACAAAACAATCCCCCCCAACTTTAAAGCTAATGTGTAGCTGAAGAGTTTTCTCTCTGTATTCAGCCACATCTGAACTATGGAAGCCAACGTGACACAAGAAGGGTGTAGTAGATCAAGAGAAGAAACAGCCCCACTCTGTTCTGCTTTCGACAGACCTCCCCTGGAATACTGTTTCCAGTTCTGAGCACCATAGCTCAAGAAGGAAATTAACAAGCTGGGTTATGACTTGAGGAGGGGGAATCTGGAAATCAAGCTCTGAGGAACAGCTGAGGCAGCTAGGTACGTTTAGCCTTGAGAAGAGAAGACGAAGAGGTGATTTGGTACCCATCTTCAAATATCTGAAGAGCTGTCCCATGGAAGACTGAGCTCGACTCTATTATCCTCCTTGTCTAACTATGCTAAATCACAACTGTTTTTAAAGGCATTGTGCTGGCGTTTGGCAGCAGCAGCAACAGGGCCCACAGTATAAATAGGTCAAGAAAGGGGGGGGGCAGCTTTTAACTGATTTGACCACTTCTCACATGACCAAAGCAGCCCAACCCCAAAATTGTATCTACCGTTGCCCACAATACTGGCAAGTGGAGACACACTCTACCTCACAGTCTATCCTGTATACAGGGGGGGGGGGGAAAGCCCTATATGATATAGACAAATACAAACAAACAAACAAATCCCAATGAAATTGCAAACCACTGAATAGATACCCCACCAGGCAGCAAAATATGGGAATGGAGCCATTCTCAGTTCAAGAAAGCAGCTGCATCTGGATCTTCTATTCTGGTTTATCAGGACAAGATGTGTTTAAAGCTTAGGGTCTGCAACAGAGACCATTAATTCTTCCTTATGTAGCAAACCACAACTAAGCCTGGAAGCCTTTAGTTAACCATAGACTCTCATTTCATGTGAATTGGGAAACTGTGGCTGAAATCCTGTTGCTTAGTGCAGTAAGTTACACTAGAGCAGGCACACTGAATCAGTGAGTATTTGGTGAACCAAATCCTCCCAAACTCCATTGGTTCCTGCTGCAGTTTTGATTTACTATGCTAAAGTAAGTTGCATCAAGAGTCAATCTATTTGAATTGATGGAACTTAGAAAGGAGTTGATGTACCAAATTCCCACTGATTCAATGGACTTATTGTAGTGTAACTACAGTAAGCAACACGATTTCAGCCAGTGATTAGTAATTACTTTGGAAAAACTCAAGCATTAAGGCATGACATCAACTTGAGTTATTATTTTAGCTCTTTGTAATCCTGCCTCATGTGAAGATATTTCACAGGCAAGAAAAAAGACTGTACCTATCCAAAGCCAAAACTGGGTATGTTTACAGTGAAATTTCATAAAATGGCAGAGTGAAGCGATGAGGTGCCTATCGGGCATGAGCCAGGTCATCGTCCACAGGTCTACAATTCCTCTTCTTCTACATGAGGAAAACAACAACAACAGGACTCTAAGTCAGTGTCATAAGTTGAGAGGTGATGATCAAAACTAGCTCACTGCCCAGATGATCTCTACAGGTTCAAGGCCTTAAGAATGGAGGCAACTGCCCATTCCTCCATGTTTTAGCTCATGTAAAGTGAAGCTGTCACTAGACTGGCTCTCCTTGTTCAAAAAGACAACAATTAGCTGATCGGTAGAGTTGGAGCGTATACTTAAATGTCTGTCATGAGGCTAGCGTACATCCTCCACCACAGTACTCTCTCATGCACCATGTAACCTCACCAGCAAAACTGGACTGCTGCTCCTTTGCCTCCTCCAGCTCCTTCTGCAAGGTCTGACAGCTAGCCTGGGATTTGTGGAGTTCTTCGCTGATTTCATCCAATCTCTTCTGTAGTGGGGCTTCTTTTTCTTTCTGGGATACCTGCAGGAAGGAAAAGGGGGTGGGGAATAAGCTAGAAGATTTCGGCCTGTAGGCTTCTTAAAAGCCTAATTTCTAGCACATCACAAGAGGGCTCAGTTGTCCTCACCATTCTTCTCACAACCTCAACAAAACCTTCAAAGACCCAGAAACCTTCACATTCATTATCACATTTATATGTGTGCGCTTGTGTGTGTGTGGATGAGGGAGAACCAGATTTAAGCAATCTTCCTTAAGTTACAACAGACATCCACACTACAATGTGGAACAGAAGCCAAAACGTGCAGCTTCTGACAGTCTCTTCATGTTAAGAGTAGCCATGTCCTCAAATGCATTGTTAGTAATCAAAGCATAGGTTTTCCATTGCCACAGATAACAGGAATTCACTGCTCACCTGGAGCTGGCAGATTTGCTCTTCACAGGCAGTAGCTTTCATCTCCAGTGCTTTTTTCTGCTCTTCCACCTGTTGTAACACCTCTAGTTTTTCAGTCAGTTCTTTGCTCAGTCTGCTACATTCCTGGCGCAGTTTGGCAAGTTCAGCATTTTGTCTGAATAAAAACCACCCAAAAAAGTTTGCATCAAGCTTATTGAGAGCCACACTGATGAAACACAACTAAAAATGTCATTTGGTGTAATAAATGATTAAAGCTGGCCTCTTGCGTCTGTCCTCCTTGTTTTCCCTGTTCTAAAACACTCCTCACTTGTTAGTTATGATTATATTCGATACAAAGTTTGCAAATCACACACTAAAATTAATAGTGTCACTCACACAGTAAGCCAACGCCAGAGCTGGCATGTGGAACTGGGAGTCAGAAGTGAGAAGCAAAAATAGCAAGGACTAGAGCACAACCCAGAAGTCAGAACCAGAAGCAGGAGGCATGCCATCATTCAGATCAATTTTGTTTCTCATAAAATGGCTCCAATGAACAGAAAACAAGGGAAAACAAAGGTCAGTCTCAGTGGATTTAATCCAGAAAGGTTTTCATTGGAAGCTGCACTCACTTGTAAGGCCTTTGCTCAAAAGCTCCTGTCCTCCTAATGTCCAGTGATGCACAGTCAGGAAATGTCCCTCACCCCACAAAAAAACCCCCAGCACAACAATATCCTAAGGATTCCACTAACAGTCACCTGGAGCCACCATGCCAAAAAGCAGAGATGAATGCCTCAATATGGCAGAAATGCTAAAAGAACAATTCTGCACCACTCTCTTTAGGTCTGTTTCCGAAAAGTGCGTATGTGTTGCCACCTACAAAGATTTCATCATGGCAGCTAGAGAAACTCTGAGATTCTTTTAAATTTTGTACATTAAGTTTAAAGTGCCTTCAGCATTTAGCATTTAAGATGGGATCTAAATGTTTTCATTTAAAAAGACCCAACAAGAAACTAAAAACAACAGAGACCCAGAGTCTCACAGTATTCCATTTTTACTCTCCATTTTTATTCTTCACAAGAGTTCCTGCACATGTAGTAGTTCTAGTATAATCATAAAAGAATTAAATGTAATTCATAAGTCTGTAATAAAAAATTGAACAATAAAAACAGTCTGCTGTGAGAACTGATTTCAGCTAAGCGACAGAAATACCTATGTAAAAAGGCTTGCATTAGAAACGTTTATGCAAAAAAGTGTGGGGGGGGGAGCATCTAGGTATGGTGCCAAGAGATCAATAAAGCTAATGCCAGACGACCGTCATGAGAGACAGCATTCCAGAGTTGGAGCACCATTACAAAACATAACCTATTATGTACCACCGTTCTTCCCAATGGTGGAATAATGAGATACCTCCAGGGCCATCCAGTCCAACCCCCTGCCATGCAGGAACCCCCATCACAGGACGCCCGACAGATGGCCATCCAGCCTCTGCTTAAAAACCTCCAAAGAAGGAGACTCCACCACCACCCTCTGTGGAAGCATATTCTACTGCCAGACAGTTTTAACCATCATGAAGTTCTTCCTAATGTTTAAACTGAATCTCTTTTCCTGTAGTTTGAAACCATTGCCCCGAGTCCTAGTCTCTGAAGCCATGGAAAACAAACCAGCCCCCTTTTCAATATGACATCCTTTCAAATATTTAAACATGGCTATCATATCGCTTCCTAGCCTTCTTTCTGAAAAGGTAAACATTGCCACATCCCTAAGCCATTCCTTGTATGACCTTTCTTCAGGACCTTTAACCATCATGGTTGCCCTCCTCTGGACCTGTTCAAGGTTGTCAACATCCTTTTTAAATTGAAGTGTGCAGAACTGAACACAGTACTGACCTGAGCAGAATAGAGTGGCACCATCACTTCCCTTTATGTAGACACTATGCTTCTGTTGATGCAACCAAGAATCACATTGACTTTCTTGGCTGCCGTGTCATACTGCTGACTCATGTTCAATTTGTGGTCCACCCAGACTCCCAGATCCCTTCACATGTACTATTCTCCACCCAGCTGTCTCTCATCTTATATCTGTGCAATTCATTTTTTCTGCCTAGATGCAGGACCCTACATTTCTCTCTGTTGAAACTCATTCCATTAGCTTTGGCTCAGCATTCTAATCTGTCAAGGTCATTTTGGATTTTCATCCTATCCTCTAGGGAATTAACACCTCCTCCCAATTTGGTATCATCTGCAAATTTAATCAGCCTACTCTCTATTCCTTCATCCAAGTCATTCATAAATATATTAACTATTGGGCTTTGCCCAAACAGCACTCTGGACAAGGCCCACAGTGAGAATATTCCTGGGTTGAATTTACACTGAGAGATACTTTTCACAAAAGAAAAATCTTGATATTAGCATGAAAACCAAAATTTCACATTAAAACAGCATTATTTTTGCAACTCTCTGAATCCTGTCCCTGCCATAGAGCCCTACAGCCAATATCATTTCCTTAACCAACCATATTATAAATGAATTCATTTGGAAGAGTCCCTATTTGGGAAATCAGATGGTTTAGAAATACAATAATTAAATAAATAAGACACTGGAAATTCCCTTGGAACACTTGGACAAGGATTACATTCCTATTATCCATGACCTTATGTGCCTTTTATGCAAACAAATAATAATGCTTTCGTTGTCCAAAGTATTTTGTGCCTCTGTTGATGAAAAAGAAGGTGTAATTCACACCAAAGTTACATTTATAGGTAATATTCAGGAAGGTATACCTATACTATGACAATGTAAAATTGCCCATTTTAAAAGACAGCATCCTTCAGGTTCCATCCATCAAAAGGGTATCATTTACTTAGGTAATCTATTATCCCTTCATTTGCATTTTTCTATTATATAAGAAATTAAGTGAACCTATGGGGCAGTCTCTATGTCAGAGGCAGAATGAAGCCAGATTTTTCTTGTTCGTTGTTTTTTAAACATTCTCCCGTCTTGTGATTCCATATTAACTAAAACACTTTCCATCTTACTTGCTCTCAGTCTGGCTTGTGGCTTGGTTTAAAGCATCTCTCAGAATGGAATTTTCTTGCTGCAAGCGAGCAAGCTGTGTATTGGGCCCATTCTCCAGCTGTTCTTGTAGAGTTCGAATCTGAAAATCAATAAATAAAAACTTCATAAGATGCCCTAAACACATCTGATCTTGCCTGATTTCAGAAGCTAAGCAGGGTCGGCCCTGGTTAGTACTTTGATGGGAGACCACCAGGGAATACCAGATGCTGTAGGTACCTGGAGTAGGAACTGGCAAGCCACTCCAGTATTCCTGCCAAGAAAACTCCATGGGCATGGGGTCACGAAGAGTCTGTCACGACTGTAAGGACACAACACACACACAAGAACTCCTAGCCATTTTTTGTGTACAGAGTGACAACTCGGGTTCTATTTAGACTACATAGGGCCATTACTGGAAGGAAATATACACATTTTATTATCTATAGTCAGCTGAAATGGTGAGGATAGAGATTAAACAGATTAAGCCAAATGGATATGGACAAAGGTGAACTTATGAGAATAGATAAACACTCTTTGAACATTTTCCACTTCCCCAGCTAGTAAATCGAATGACAAATATTTGCCACAGTTGTTGGAGTTCATTAGAGGAACTCATCAAGGTGTTGAAGTGTCTAGAGCACTGGGCTCTAGACAGAACATAATGAAATTTAACAGGGATAAGTGCAAAGTTCGACACCTAGGGAAAAAAACAACCAAATTCAAGTGATAAGATATAGAGTACCGTACATACTCGTGTATAAACTGAGCTTTTAAGACCTAATTTTGGGGTTTAAAAAGGGCCCTCGGCATATACACGGGTCAACAAAAAATTGGGGGGGTGGAAGAGGCAGTACTAGTGCCCAATAGCAATAAAGAGACGCCTCAGAGGCTAAGTTGTTGAGGGGCAGTGCTCATCTCCATATTCAAGCCAGAAGAGCCAGTGCTGTGCAAGTCCATGGCCATGTGGCCAGCATGGCTGCAAGGAAACACTGTTTTACCTTCCTGCTTTTTACAGCAGTACCTATTTATCTACTTGCATTTACATGCTTTCGAACTGCTAGGTTGGCAGGAGCTGGGGTGAACAGCGGGAACTCACTCCCTGCATGGCACCCAGGACTCAAACCACTGAGCTGCTGACTTTGCAGTCTACAGTTTCAGTGCCTTAGTCCACTGAACCACCACACCCAAGACACAGGTAAAGGCAGGTACTTCCCGATAAGGCTTCTAGACTAGTGTACACAGAGTTTAGGATGAGCAATTTTCCTCTGCCTTCCAAGCCATTGATCCGAGTGTGTAAAAGTATTCTGGCTGATACTGCTTGATAAAATTTATCTGAATCAGCTAAAAATTGGCGTAGCACCAATATATTAGTCTCCCATATGCAAATTATGTAGGCAGCAGAGGTAGCTCTTGCTTGCTGAAAACAGCAAGCCTATTGCAGTCTATTGAACCAGCTCACAGTAAACACGTAAAGGAAGACTGATGTTTTGGACTACGACTCCCACAGTCCTTTGCCACTGGCAATACAGGCTTGGAATTCTGGGAGTTGTGGTCCAAAACATCAGGACATGCCTGAAGGAAGACTCTCCGCCCTCCTGCAGCGTCCCTCTCTTCCCGGCACAGCTAAAATTGTCGGGACTCAAGGCAAGGTAGAGATTTTGTTTGGGTCTTTTCACACGACCCCTAAAATCCGTGGAAAATGGCTCCCAGATCCGGAGCTTAAAATTGTTTCCCCACCAGCTCCGGAGTTTACAAAAAATTAAGTGCGACCACGCCCACCTAAGCGCGACCCAGCGCACTTTTCAAGTACCTGCTCTCCGGGGGTGAAAAGTTCCTGATGCGGATGTAACGTAGTGAGTGCCGGGCTCTCCTCGCTTCTGTTTGTTGTTGGTTTTTTGCCCCCCGCCCCTTTAAGACTGGAATGCTGCTGGGAGCAGAGCGAGAGGGTAGAACGGAGTGAGCCAGCATTCTTTTCTTTCTTTTTTCCTCCCTCCCCTCACGCAGATAGCAGCCAGGAGTGCGGAGGGGGTGGGAACACAGAAACAGCGACAAACCCCCAAGATCTCTGGTCCGAATTTAAGTGGCCAGCGGATCTTAGGGGTCGTGTGAAAAGGCTCTTTGTTTTGTTGAGTGATATTTATTTCTCAGAGACATCTCAGAGATTCTGAGCATTTGTGGGAAGATTAAACATGGTGTGGGGGTGTTGGGAGATCTATCCCCCTTTTTCTCTTCCTTTCTCAAATGCAAGTGGTTTGATCAGAGGAACTATCTATTTCAATAAAAACAAAACAAGACTTGATCTAAGACCCACTTGTTCATATTTCTGTCAGTCCATTGTACCCACAAAGCTCCCCTCCAGCAGCACATTTCAAATGAACCAATTCCACCACCACCCCAAATCAGGTTTCTTGGTGGCTCAGATTTCATTGAAAATATTCTATAATGTCCTCAGAGGACTGGCGTTTCCCCGTCAGTGAAGAAAGTGAAGAAAGAGCATTCATCATTATTGTATATGATTGAGATGTACAAAATAATACAGGGCATGAGTAAAGTGGATAGAGGGACGCTCTTCTCCCTCTCATAAAATACCAGAACTAGGGGACATCCACTCAAACTGAGGGCTGGGAGAGTAAGAACAGACAAAAGAAAATATTTTTTTCACCTAGTGCATTGTTAGTCTGTGGAACTCCCTGCCACAGATGATGAGGAATCCAGTTTTGAAGGATTTTAACTCATGTGTTTTAGCTTGTTTTTTGCACATACAGAGCTAGTTTACTGTTTTTCTTTGAAATAAATATTAAAAAATGTTTAACCTACTGATGCCTCAATTAATGTAATTTTCTTGGTATATATTTTCATTTTTGAAATTTACCTGTAGTAGCTGCATTTCCCACCTTTGGCTTATACTTGAGTCAATACATTTTTCCAGTTTTGGGGGGTAAAACTGGGGGTCTCGGTTTATTTGCGGGTCGACTTATACTCGAGTATATACGGTACTTGGCTCATTAATAGTAGACGTGAGAAGGATCTTGGACCTATTGTAGATCACAACCTGAACAGGAGCCAACAGTGCAAGGCATGAGCAAAAAGTGCAAATGCTACTTAGGCTACATTAATGGCAATACAGCTTCCAAATTCTGTGAAGTACCAATTCCTCTCTATTTGGCGCTGCTTAGGCCTCATCTGTGTCCAGTTCTGGACATTACACTTTAAGAAGGATTCAGACAAACTTGAACAAGTTCAAAGGAAGGCAACAAGGATGATCAGGGAAGTGGTAACCAAGACCTATGAGGAAAGACTGAAAGAACTGGGCGTGTTTAGGTTTGGGCAGAAGACTGAACAGAAATGTGATTGCAATCTTCAAATACTTGAAAAGCTGTAATACAGAGGAGAGACATGATCAATCACCCCAGGATGCATAATACACAATAATGATATTAAGTTACTGGAAGCCAGATTTCGGTTGCATATCAGGAAAAACATCTTAAGTCAGGCCTGCCCAAACTTCAGCCCTCCAGATGTTTTGGACTGCAACTCCCACAGTCCTTTGCCATTGGCAATCTAAACTTAGAATTCTGGGAGCTGTAGTCCAAAACATCAGGACTGTGCAGGAAATTGGATGGCATAAGAACATACGAATATACAGTAACAACATAAGAAGAGCCATGCTGGATCAGGCCAAAGGCCCATCTAGTCCAGCTTCCTGTATTTCACAGTGGCCCCACCAAACACATCTGGAGTGCACGAGACTAGATATCTGTCTCCTGATATCACTCCCCTGCATCTAGCCCTTGAAGTACCCTGTTTTTAACCCTGGAGATTACACATCTCCATCATGGTTTGTAACCTGTGATGGGCTTTTCCTCCAGGAATCTGTCCAATCCCCTTTTGAAGGCATCCAGGCCAGATGCCATCACCATATCCTGTGGCAGGGAGCTCCACAGACTAACAACATGCTGGGCCAAAAAAAAATTATTTTGTCTGTTCTCACTCTCCCAGCCCTCAATTTGAGTGGATGTCCCCTAGTTCTGGTATTTTGTGAGGGAGAAGAGCTTTCCACTTTACTCATACCCTGCATAATTTTGTACGTCTCAATCATATCCCCCCTCAGGTGCCTTTTTCCAGACTAAAGAGACCCAAATGCTGCAGCCTTTCAATCCCCTTTTTGATGATCCCTAGCATGGAATTGGCCTTCTTTACAGCTGCCACACACTGGGTAGACATCTTCACTTAGCTGTCTACCAGCACACCAAGATCTCTTTCCTGATCCATCACAGATAGCTCAGAGGCCATGAGTTGATGGATAAAGTTTTGGGGTTTTTTTGCCCCAATATGCATTACTTTACATTTTCCTACATTGAAACACATTTGCCATTTCGCAGCCCATTTCCCCAGATTGGAGAGATCCTTCTGGAGCACTTCACAATCTTCTCTGGTTTTTACCACATGGAAAAGTTTTCTGTCACCCGCAAACTTGGCTACCTCACTGCTTATCCCTGTCTCCAGGTCATTTATGAACAGACTGAAAAGTACCAGTCCCAGGACAGATCCCTGGGGTACACCGCTTTTCACCTCCCTCCATTGTGAAAACTGCCCATTGACACCTACTCTTTTTTAACTGGCTCTCAACCAGTTCTCAATCCTTAGGAGGATCTGCCCTCTTATCCCCTCTGTGCAATTTTCTCAGCAGCCTTTGGTGAGGGACTGTGTCAAAAGCCTTCTGAAAATCAAGATAGACAATATCCACCAGTTCACCCAAATCCACATGCCTGTTGACCTTTTCAAAGAATTCTAAAGGTTTCTTAGGTAAGACTTACCCTTACAGAAACCATGCTGATTTCCCCTCAGCAAGGTTTGTTCTTCTATGTGTTTTAAGATTTTCTCTTGGATGAGGCTTTCCACCATCTTCCCTGGGACAGACATAAGCCTAACCGGCCTGTAGTTTCCTGGGTCCCTCCTCCTTCCTTTTTTAAAAATTGATGTGACATCTGCTATCCTCCAGTCCTCTGGCACTGTGGCCATTTTAGGAGACAAGTTGCATATTACCTGTTAAGGGATCCACAATTTCATTTCTCAGTTCCTTAATAACACTTGGGTGGATGCCATCTGGGACCGATGACTTGTGGATCTTCAATTTATCAATTAAACCTAAAACATCCTCTATTTTAACTTGTATTTGATTTAATTCTTTAGTCAAGAGGGGCTGTTTGGGCAGCGGAATCTGCCCAAGATCTTCTGTCGTGAAGACAGATGCAAAGAACTCATTTAATGTCTCTGCAATTTCCAAGTCCTCCTTTACTTCCCCTTTTCCTGCCTCACCATCCAGAGGGCTAACTGATTATCTGGCAGGTTCTCTACTTCTAACATATTTAAAGAGGCTTTTATTATTTCCCTTTATATTGCTAGCCTTACGTTCCCCAAAGTCTTTCTTTGCCTCTCTTATCTTCTTCTTACATTTATTTTGCCAGAGTTTGTTTCCCTTTTTATTTTCCTCATTTGGGGATTCCCATTTACGGAAAGACCACTCCTTGTGCTTTAAGAGTCTCTCTAACTCCACTCGTCAACCATGTCAGTGCCCTCTTGGACTTAGATGTGCTCTTCTTTCTTCAATCAATTAATCAATCAATCAATCAAACTTTATTACAGTCAGTGACCAGCAATAGGATACGGTATATAAATAGTAGTAAAATAGATAAGATATAAAATATAGAATATAAAATATATTATATATAAAATATATAATATAATATAAAAACTGCCCACAAATCCATCCTGACCATCACGAAGCTATACCTTATTAGTATCTGAGGAATTATTAGTGATGTCAACGAGCCATAGAGGAAGATCAAGATAGATATATACAAAAGACATCAGGGTACATATATACATACTGTTCCATACACATAAGACATCCCACATTTGTTTGTTAATCAAGAGTTGTTGATACTTAGGGGCTATGTATCGTAAGTGACACCTTTAGTTAATTGATGACGCTGGTCATTGTCCTGCGGATTTTGATCGCTGCGGCGCAGAACCTGGCCACACTATATGTTATAGAAAAATTCCTATCTGATAGAAGTAACTGAGTATAATAATGACCAGAGCGTCCTGGATATTTATAGATTATTGGAGATATAAGCTTAGCCTGGGTGTCTTTATAAAAGGAACAGTGAAGAAGTACATGTTCTGTTGACTCAATATCGCCAGAGTCACAGGGACATAGCCTCTCCGAATAGGGAGATCTCCGATATCGTCTCTCAAGAACAGCAGAAGGGAGGGCATGACATCGGGCCAAGGTAAAGGCCCTCCGGTGGGTGGATATCTCAAGCTTGGCTAAGTATCTCATTGGGAAAGATAGATACCTGCAGGAGTCATTAACAATAAAGGCAGGGGAGCTAGCTAGATCCAGCTGTTGTTCTGAGTCGGTAACCCGCTGCTTAATAAGTGCTTTGGCCTGATCATAGTTCATGGTAAAAAGGATGTCTTGGGACAGACCTAAGGATAGGATTTTAGATATTATAGCCCTTTCCCATTTGGACTTAAAGTCATCTTTTCTAATAAGGGGGGCTAAACCCTTAGGGAAGAAATGCAGTCTAATCCAATAGGTAAGAATAGCCACCCAAGCTCTAGCCTCCACTTTCTTGAGGCCTAACTCTGATTGGAGAGTAACATTTGGGACACATTTGAGAACTTGTAAGGCCGATCTTACAAATTTAGATTGTACCCGTTCCAGTGGAGCGTAATTGAAAAGGGGACCTAATTGGGCACCATATAGAAGTTGGGAAATTGACTTGGCTTGGAATAATTTAAGTGCTGCAGGAATATATTGGCCGCCAGCTGTCTTGAGATATTTAAGAATGGCTAGAGAACTTCTTTGAGCAATGTTGGCAACATAATCTCCATGGGCTTTTCTGCTACCATTAGCCTGAAGAACTACTCCCAAATATTTGAAGGAGGAAACCTGCTCAATTTTGTGCCCATTGATACTCCAAGAGTAAATTTTGGGTCTTTTAGCAAAGGCCACAATTTTAGTTTTCTGATAATTGAGCTTTAATTGCTCTTCCTCACAGAATTGTGATAGTGCATTCAGAGCTCTTCTGAGACCTACAGGTGTTCTAGAGATGATTGCCGCATCATCGGCATAAAGCAAGACAGAGATATGCCTTCCAGCCAGTTTTGGAGGGTGGAAGGTCCCATGGTCAAGATAGGACACTATGGAGTTGATATAGAAGTTGAAGAGAAGAGGGGCCAGAATACATCCCTGTTTAACACCTTTATCAGTGGCAACAGGATTGGTGAGTTGATCCTGGGGATTACATCTGATCTTAAGTTTGGTTCCTTCGTGGAGCATGCGTATTAAATAAAATAGACGTCTGTCTATTGTTGAAGCCTCCAGTTTCTCCCATAACTTAGTTCGTGATATTGAATCAAATGCTGCCTTAAAATCTATAAAGGCAGCATAAAGGGAGGAAATATTGTAGGGAGAGTATTTTTCAATAAGATGTTGGAGCACCAAACATTGATCTATAGTCGATCTGCCTTCTCTGAAGCTGGCTTGCTCTTCCGCAAGTATGTTTTCTTGTTCCAGCCAGTCTTGCAATTTCCATTGTAGGTGTCTAGCATAAAGTTTGCTGATTGTATTAAGAAGACTGATTGGTCTATAGTTGGTGGGATTGTCCTTTTTGCCTTTCTTATATATGGGTATTATAATAGCCAGTCCCCAGTCTTGATTCGTCCGTATCTATCAATACAGGTAAAAAGTGAAGCTAGTAAGGGAGACCAAAAGTAAAGAGGTTATTTACCTGTAACTCTGGTTCTTCGAGTGGTCATTCTGTGATTCCACACAATGGGTTAACGTGTGCCAGCACGGTAGACCTCGGAATCTTCTAGAAAGTTATAACAAGTGAAGGACCTCACACCCTATAAAGGCAGGCTCCGCCCTCCTCCTACCTCAGTTCCGTACACTTTTATGCTGCTGTCCAGAAATAAGAATATAATGATGTAGACAGCACTGATGTGACGGAAGAGAGGAAGGAGGGCAGGTTTGTGTGGAATCACAGAATGACCACTCGAAGAACCAGAATTACAGGTAAGTAACCTCTTTTTCTTCTTCGTGGTCTTCTGTGATTGCACACAATGGGTGTTTAGCAAGCTGCAGTTACCGGAGGTGGGTAGTCACGGCAGGACTGCAAACAATGTTTCAGCACACGCCCTGGTATCCAGCCGGTAATGAGAGGCAAAAGTCACAGATGAGGACCACGTAGCGGCCCTGCAAATGTCCGGAATGGAGACGCCCCTCAGAAAAGCTGTGGATGTAGATAAGGCTCTGGTCGAGTGGGCCCGAACTCGAGTCGGCAGAGGCACTTGGGCGAGTCGGTAAGCCAATGTGATGAGCTGAACAATGGACCTGGAAATGCTCTGTGGAGACATGGGTTGGCCCCATTTTTGCCCATAGTAACAAGTGAAGAGGCGTTTAGAAGTCCTGTAAGTGGAAGTACGGTCAAGGTAGAATGAGAGGGCTCTCTTGACATCAAGAGAATGTAATGAATGCTCCAAGTCTGTAGAAGGATTAGGAAAAAATGTAGGCAAATGAGTGGGCTGAGAAACATGAAATTGTGTAACAACCTTGGGTAAGAAAGAGATATCAGTAAACAAAGTCACCTTGTTGGGGTGAAATTGTAAAAAGGGGGCGTCCATCCGTAAGGCAGCGAGGTCTCCTGCCCTCCTGGCCGATGTAATAGCAACAAGGAAAATGGCTTTATAAGTAAGTAATTGGTCAGATGCTTTGGCCAAGGGTTCAAAGGGCGACTTGGTGAGCTGGCGGAGAACCAAGGAAAGAGACCACTGCGGTGTCGGTGGTGGAGGTCGTGGAGTGATGTTACGTAGACCTTTTAAAAAGTCCTTGACTGTGGGATGTTTGAACAGGTGCTGGGAGTCAGAGGCAGGTGGCTGGTGGGCCACAATGGCGGCAATGTATACCTTTAAGGTAGAGATGGAGCGGCCAAGAGCAGCAAGGTGATGAAGGAATTTGAGGAGTAAGTCCACAGAAGTAGGCAGAGGGTGCAGACCTTGGGCAGCTGCATAAGAAGTAAACACTTTAAACTGATAGTGGTAGAGAGTCCTGGTTGAAAATTTCTTAGATAAATGGATTATCTCCTCAACGGAGGGAAAATTCTCCATGCTGTGAGGTATAAGTTGTCTAGTTGAGGGTGTAGAATTTTGAAATTGTTCTGAGATAGCAGGTCGGCCAGGAGAGGAAGGCGGATGTATTCTGATGTCATCGCCTTCAGGGTCGGGAACCAGACCTGACGTGGCCACCATGGGCTATCAGAATGGCATTTGATGACTCCTCTCTGAGTTTGATGATCATCCTCAGGAGGAGAGGGATGGGCGGGAACAAGTAGAGAAGATCCGGTGTCCATGGGATCATAAAGGCATCGCCCAGAGACCTCGGGTCCCTGCCTGCTCTGGTGCAGAAGTTGGGGCATTTGGTATTTTTCCTGGATGCAAACATGTCTATTTGTGGTGTCCCCCACAGGTCCGTGAGTTGTGTGAAGACCTCGGGGTGTAGAGACCATATGTGTGTGTTGTGGGCTTGCCTGCTGAGGGAATCCGCTAACTCGTTCTCTCTGGTGGAGACGTGGATGGCAACTGGAGTGACGCGGTGACGGATATACCAATTCCAGAGGCGTAAGGTGAGGTCTAGCAGTGGAGGAGAATGAGTGCCTCCTTGTTTGTTTATATAATACATCACTGTCATATTGTCGGTGACAAGTTGTATAGTCTTTCCTTGTATGAGTGGCAGAAACGCCTTTACGGCATAAATGACTGCCAATAGTTCCAACTGGTTGATGTGTAGGGTCCTTTGTTCGGGCGTCCACAAGCCGTGTACCGGCGTGTTGTCGCAGTGAGCGCCCCAGCCGGTTGGGCTGGTGTCGGTGGTAACCTGCTTTTCTAGACGAGGAGGCGTGAAAGGAATGCCTGTGGATAGATTTTCCTGGTCTGCCCACCATGACAAATCCTGGAGAATAGCTTCTGGAACTTGGAGCATAGTCCTTGGGTCGTCCGTGATGGGGTTGAAGACAGAAAGGTACCAGGATTGAAGAGGTTTCAGGCGGAGACGCGCATATTGTACGGTGGAAGTCGTAGAAGCCATAAGGCCTAAAATTGCTGAACAAACTTTGCAGAAACTCTTGAACAATTTTGAACGTGAAGAACAGTGGCAACAATTTTTGTTTGTTTGTCTACAGAAAGGAAGGCTCAAGCTGCTAAAGAGTCCAGAAGGGCCCCAATGTAAGGCATCCGTTGGGAGGGGGTAAGAGATGATTTTTTAAAGTTTATTTGTAGTCCCAGACTTGCCAAAAGGGAAAGGGTGAGGCGGGTATCCTGGAGCGAATGGTGGTAGGTTGGCGAAACCAGTAACCAATCGTCGAGGTAGGGAAAAATGGTGACCCCTTGGAGCCTCAAGTATGCAATAACAGGAGCCATAGTCTTGGTAAATACTCTCGGGGCAGAGGCGAGGCCAAAGGGCAGGGACTTGAATTGGTAAATGGTACCGTCCAACAAAAAACGGAGGTAACGACGATGGGTAGGGGCTATAGAAATGTGGAAATATGCGTCCTTGAGGTCAATAACGACGAACCAATCACCTCTTTTTAACAGGGGGATGATAGTATCCAAGGACGCCATGCGGAAATGTTTCCTTACGAGGAAGATGTTTAAACCTCTGAGATCCAAAATGGGAGGAAGGCCCCCATCTCTTCGGGACAGCAAAGTAGCGGGAGTAGAATCCCCAGTGGAGGTCTGCCATATCTACTGTCTCTATTGCATTCTTTTCCAACAGGGAGCGTACCTCTTCGCGGAGAGCCTGAGATGGAGCAGTGGCGCAAACATGGCCCATGGGAGGTAAGTGTTGGAACGTGAAGTAGCCGAAGGTAATGCTGTTGAGTACCCATCGCTCTGTAGTGATGGCTGTCCAAGAAGAGAGATGGGGTGCCTGACGGGTGGGGTGGTGGTCGGGTGGGGGGCGGCAAGATGGGATTGGAGCAAAGTCAAAAACTCTGCTTATTTCTCCTATCAGGTCTGCGTTGGGAAGGACGATTGTGTGCTCTGCCGGCATTGCTGCGGTTGGAAGAGGCCGTGTTGGACTGGAACCGTTGTCTGTCTGGTAGGTATTTTTGGTAAAAAGATGGACGTCTCCAAGGATGGTGGTAAGACCTGTAGGTATTCTGGTAGGAATGGGACCTGGAGGTTTTGCTCAGTTTATTCAGTTTATCCAGAATGTCATCAGTTTGGGGGGTCAAACAGTCCCTTTCCATCGAATGGCAGATCTTCAATGCGAGCCCGAGAATCACCAGGCACCGTGGTGGAGCGTAGCCATGCGTGTCGGCGTAGGACTATCACAGTGGCCAGTTGCTTGGTTGCGGCGTCGATTGTGTGTCTAGCCACTAGCCGCTGGTGTTTCGCCAATGCCATCACATCTTGGTAGGATGTTAAAGCTCTAGTTCGATGATCCTCAAGTAGGAGATTCAGTAGAGGTTGCATGTTGTTCCAAAGGTTGCGAAGGTACGCCCCCATAGCAGCCGAGTAGTTTGCTACCCTAATGATGAAGGACGACAAGGAATAAAGGCGGCGGCCCAACATGTCCAACTTCCGGCCTTCCTTGTTGGAAGGTGCTACAGACGATCGGGAGTGTGATCTATTTTGAGTAGAGTTCACAATAAAAGAATTAGGAAGTGGGTGCTTCTACAAAAAGGTGTGCTCGCCATGTGTTTTATATAGATTTTCCACTCTACAGGGCATCTGGTAGGACGATGACGGTTTTTCCCAGGATTCCTTGATCAAGCGCAGCATGGGCTTAATAAATGCCAGCCTGCAGGGAGGAGCCTGGTCCAGGGAGATGTCATCAAAAATCTGGTCATCGTCGTCGAGTGGAGGCTGCACCACAGCTAGATTGAGAGCCTTTGCAATCTTCGTGATCATCTGGGAGTAACATTTGTAGCCCTCAGATGGGGAGGGGGCATGGTCATCACCCACGTTGGAATTCGGAGTAGGGGAGTGAATCTGAGAGTCCCCCGAATGAGTAGATTGAGAATCAAAAGAGTTAGAGTCCACAGTCTCCCTAGAGGGAGAATATGAAGGGTCAACATCCTGTGAGGCAGAGTCTGTATTGTGGTCGGACGGTAAGGCATGTCGAGATCGTGTTGCAGGTCTGGCAGCCGTTGTAATGGGCTGCTGGGTAAGGTGACCTGGTTGGTCAAGTGGCGTGGCATGGGCAGCATCAGAAGTAGCCTGTTGTTGAGTGGAAGGCACAGCCGTCGTGTTAGGTCTGGGTAGAGAGCAATGCCTGTCTGACTCCTGACGTCTGTCCACGGAAGGATCAGCCGCACTTGAGTGCCTAGGACGATGTCTTGGAGGGGAAGCAGAATGCATGGAGTCGTGGGAGGCATCTGAGGGTGGAGACCAATGTCGACGTTTAAATGGGCGCGGTGGAAAGCCCATATATTGTGGAGGCAAGTAGACCCATGGTGGATGCTCAAAGCGATATCCCCTGTCATGTGGAATATCATCAGATGAAGCAAAAGAGTCTCCGTCGTGACGTCGCCCTCTTCCTCGTCGACGGGAAGCGCTATCATCCGAGAGCGAGGTGGAACGATAGTGAGGTCGGCGAGAATGACTTGCCAACGATCGGGCGGTGCGCTTGCAGCAGCGGGAAGGTGTGTGCGACCTGTCAGAGGAGGTGGAAGCGTGCCGCCTGTGTCCTCCGGTAGATGGGCGGTTGCGGGAGTGAGAGCGACGTCGAGAGTGAGAGGCAGAGCGTTGCGAGCGGCGACGTCATCGGTCGTTGCCAGAGCGCCTCGAGATAAGGGAGTAATCTCCTCCGTCCCCTCTGATGGCACGGCACGGTGAGTGCGAAGTGGAGAGAGTGCTGGAGAAGCGGCACCGCCGCCATTGTAAATCGGGCGGGGTCGTACGCCGCAGTTGAGCAGCCAGAAAAGATGACGCCAGGGAGACGCTCCTGCGGTTGACTGGCAGGGCGTGAGCACGTTGCATAAGCGGCGGCAACTCTGAAGAGTGATGTCCCCAGACGAGCTAGCCAGGGCTCCTTGTAGGAGCCCTGTCCCTCTCAGGTCTGCCTTGCTCAGCCTCCGTTGTCTCAGGAGGTCTCGGGGTAGCTTCTAGCTGAGGCGGCAGGGGGCTGGATCTAGCCGCTGGCTGGTGAGCTCGTTTGTCCGCTTTGGATGATTTAGATTTTGAGGAGGAGCGGGATTTGGCTCTTGGTGCTGCCGGCTGATCTCCAGTAGAGGTGGAGGGTTGGGCGTGACAGCAGGATTCGGAGGGAGATCGGAGGTCGCTGAGGAGGAAGCCATTATGGGAGTTAGAGATTGCTCCCACAGAAGATATTTGAGCCGTTTAAGACGGGAACGGAGGGTGGCCTTCGTAAAATTTCTACAATGGGGACACGCCAAATGTAGATGTCCCTCTCCCAAACAAAAAAGACAGAGGGAATGTCCGTCGGAAATGGCTATTTTGTTCTGACAAGAACTGCAGCGCTTAAAAGGTGCGGCAAAGGCCATAAAATTTTTGGTGGGAAGGGAACTCCGTCCCCCTGAAGGGGAAGGGGGAAAGAAAATTAAAGAAAAAAAGGGGGGAGGTTCCTTCTGAATAAAAAAAAAATAATAAAAATAATAATGAAAATTTTAAAAGTCCTTTTTTTTAGACTCACGAGAAGAAGACAAGAGGTGCTACCGAAGCGCGGAAAAGAAGGAACTGAGGTAGGAGGAGGGCGGAGCCTGCCTTTATAGGGTGGGAGGTCCTTCACTTGTTATAACTTTCTAGAAGATTCCGAGTTCTACCGTGCTGGCACACATTAACCCATTGTGTGCAATCACAGAAGACCACGAAGAAGAACCAAGTTGTTTTTGATGACCTCTGCTGGAATTAGGTCCTCTCCTGGAGCTTTCCCTTCCTTCAGTAAGGTAATCAAGCTCTTAATTTCTGACTGAGGCACAGGGGGCCACTGTGGGAGTTTACTTAGGTCTTGGATGTAAGATCCCTTTCCAGCAGATGGATCTGAGTATAGCTCTTGGAAGTATGCTTCCCAGATCTCTGAGGAAATGTGACAATCAGGCATAGGCCTATCAAAGCTGCGGATGCAAGATGTGAGATGCCAAAAGGTAGCGGAATCATTTATTTTAGCTGCTTGTATTAGCCGTGCCCAATTATTTTGGGTAGCAATCTTTTTCTTATGTGTTAAAAGTTGTTTATATTTTTTCTTTTGCAAAAGAAGATCCTGTGCAGCTGATGGAGCTCCACTAGATAGGTAGAGTTGATAAGTAGCAGTTAGAGCCTTTTTAGCATCTACACACTCCTTGTCAAACCAAGGTTTGGAGTGGAAATGATGTTGCTTCCAAGATGCGGTTCTGTTAGCTTTAAATTCTTTATTTAGTTCTTGAATCAAGATATTATAATTCTCCAAAGATTCCTCTGGTGTCTTTGCTGATAACAAGTTAAGGCGCAGTCCCAGTAGATGATCAGAGGCCAACATTTCAGAGATTCTTTGGTTCCAGACAGAGGACCATTTTATACGCTGATAAGTTCTTCCTGAAGGAATTATGTTAGGTTGATAGTGAGTGACAGTGCACACTTCCTGAGTAAAAGCATTTAGGAGAAGCAAAATGGGGAGATGGTTACTGTCGGATTTAGGAAGTACTTGTAAGTTTTTAACGTAGGGAAGAAGATCCATGGAAACAGATAATCAATAGTGCTCATTTTGGATCCAGATATGTAGGTAACTTCAGCTGGGTAGTCACCTGTAGAAGTACCATTCAGGATGAAGAGATTAGATCTATACTTTAGCTGGGCCAAAGAAAGGCCTGCAAAGTTGAATTTCTGATCCTTAAAAAGACGGGAGAGAAGGGAGCCAGTATATTCATGATCAGGGGGGATGCATTTGTAGGCTGTATATAGAGTGTGATCATCAGGACCCAGCCTCGCATTGAAGTCTCCTCCCAGAACTACTGATGCATTAGGGTTTTGAGTTATAAGATCCCCAACATATGATTCTAGCTCAGCCCAGAGGGTTCTAAGCTGGGCAATCTTCCTAACGGGTGGCATATAAACATTAATTAGAATCAAGGAGTGCTGCTTGAATTGAACTAGTACTGCCATGGCACATGAGTTCAATGAGGGGAGAGGCCTTGAAATGGCATGTAGCGTCGTGGAAACAAAGATCCCCAAACCACCTTTTGCTCTTCCATATTTGGCGCCAGGCACTGCCCCCAATGAAAATCCATTCAGAATTAGTTCATCAGCAGTCCATGTTTCTTGGATCAGTACAATGTCATGGTGAAGCAAATAGTCTCCGATGGAAGGATCCCTAATGAAAGAGAACCACCCAGCCACATTCCAGGTTAAAAGGGAGACTATATGGTGGTCCCTAGACTGTCATGAACTGTGAGCTAGTAAATGAGAGGATGATCTTGGAGGGGATTTTGTGATATCCTGATGGTGAAGTGACTGTATTGGTATTTCCTCCATCAAAGGGGAGGATGTGGAGTACTCTGGTCCTAGCTCGTTTTCCTCAGTTGTTGGTTTCTCCAACACAGGCCTGAAATTGAAAGTGGCACGTTGGTCCTGTGTCTCAGAAGTAGAGGCTGAGTGAATCAATGCCATATGAGAGACAAAATGAGGATCATTGGCAAGTAAGGATTCAGTAGGGTTATCCAGTTTGGTAGAAGACTGAATCTCCCAGCAAGGATTTATTGAAGTTTGAGTTGGATTAACAGCCTTTAAGGATGGCAAATATTTAAGCTGCTCAGAACTGGGAGATGTCCTCTCAGAGGCAATAGCTGACCTTTTAATACTTGGAGTTGTGTTCTCATCCAAGGCATTGACAGAGCAAAGAGGAAAAGTAGAGACAGGGTCAGGTCCCATGTGAATCTCAGCTACGATGGACTGTTTCCTGGGATGTTCCCTTCTATGCTCTTGAAAGGGGGCTATACACTCCATGGGATATTTGGATTGAGAAGACCCATTTAGTATCAATAATTCTTGTCGGAGCAGCTCAATCCTTCTGAGAATAGATTGTCGCTTTTTGCCAGAGAGTGCTCTTAGAGTTGTAAGAACTTCCTGTGATAAGACCTCATTGTCAAGATCCAACTGTAAGTTGATTTCCCAGGGGGATGATTCAGCAGAATCGTGTTGTCTTAGAGCTGCTGCCAGGGGTTGAACAGAAAGTGAGAGTATATCAGCTCTCTCATGTGGTGAAGGTTCACATGCAGGAAATTGGTCTAATGGGAGCTCTTCCATTATTGTCTCTGAAGATGGCTTTGTTGGGTTACTGATTTCAAAAGGGAAAACGGAGGGGTCTAATGGATCCTGTGCTGAGCAGACGTTTTGGGATCCCAGAGGTGTGGGAGCTGTTGAGATATCTGATTTTAACTTCTTAGGGGGCCTAGGAAGGATTTCAATTTGTTGGAGGGATTTTCCAAGGCTAGATGTTAATTCCTTAAGATTAATTTGAGCATTCAAGCTTCTGTTTGCTCCTGACTGATTGAGCTTAGCTGAAGGATGGTAGTCCGAGAGGAGTGAGTGACTAGTAGGATTGAGTTGTGGATGTTCCCCTTTAAGAAGGGAGCTACCAGCCTGTGCCTGTGCAAGCAGTTCTTCAGTTGAATCCAGTGGTTCTTGCATGACCTCATGCTCTGGAGTAGAAAATACTCTTTTGGGGCTATGGAGAATTTGTTAAGAAATGAAAGGGATGGTTGGCTTATGGAAGTCCAGTTTTATCTTGGTCAGCCTCCGTGAACCTTGAAGGTATTTTATGTAGTTTAAATCAATTTGTCCGATCTCTGTTTGTAATAGTTTGCTTAAAGATGTAAGTATCCTCTGTTTACTGGACCAATTCCCTTTATTTGTGTTGTTGGCGGCAACCTCTAAGATGATTTGAGTCACTATTAGTTGTCGTGAGTATTGTCTGCTTAATATATTACTCACAGGCTCTCCAGTTAACTCCAAGTGCTCCCTTCTGTGGGAGGTTTCTTTAAGGGAACGGAAAGATTGAGTACAGTGGGGAGTGAATTTAGTTTCTGTGAGGGATTCTTCCAGAATGGCCACTTGGTCAGCTATCTGTTCCAGCTTCTGGAATATAGCCAACACAGTTCTCCCAGTAATTATAGCCAGTTCACTCATCAAGGACATTATGTGGCTCTCAGCTACCTCCAGGTTTGTGTTAGTAATCCCAGCTGTGGTGGTAGTAGAATTAGATACTGGAGGAATTGCCTGGGATGGGGAGAAGTACTGTGCTGGGGGTTGGGTTGATTGAGAAGCAGGAATCTCCATATCAATACTATCCAGACCTTGGTTAGTCTTATTATCTGAAGCTAGTATAGTATATCTGTTTGGTGAAGCATTTTGTATCAGCGTACTCACAGCTTCTTCAAGATTCGGGGTTAGCATATCATCGAGACGTACTTGTTTGGAATTCTTGGCGTTTCTTTCTTGGGCAGGAGAATTTGAAGGAATTCTTTGGCGTTTCTTCTTCCTAGGCATCTTATCTCAACAGGCAGACGTCTGGAGGTCAGGGTTAATATATTATTGCAGTTTCTTCCACACAACTGCTCCCGGTTCTTAATTGTTAGCAATAAAAACTGTAAGATTTGTGAGCAAGGTAAGCTTTGAAGGTTAAAAGGTTAAAAGGAGTGAATTTAAAAGATATATTAAAAGGGAGTGGAGAGAGCACAACAGAGTGCCTCCTCACCCAACAGGAACCGGAAGCCACTCCTTAACAGCGTCTGCAACCACTCTTCTTTCTTTGTGGTATGCACTTGTGCTGGGCCTCTACTACTGCTGTTTTAAACAGGCTTCATGCACTTTGGAAGGATTGGATTCTTTTTACCTTCCCTTTCAATTTCTTTCTAACTAGTTTTCTCATTTGAGGGAAGTCTGCCCTTCAAAAATCAAGGGTTTTTATTTCTCTTTTTCTTCACACTCTTCCCCTGACATACAAGGCAAAGGAGACTGCAGCATGGTCACTGTTTCCCAGAGGCTCAGTGACATTCACATCCCTGACCAGGTCCTGAGTACCACACAGTATTAGATCCATAGTTGCCTGTTCTTGGGTGGGCTCCATGACAAGTTGCTCTAAGGCACAGTCATTCAGCATGTTGAGAAACCTGTTCTTTCTTGCTTGCTCTGAGCTCGAATTGACCCAATCAATGTGGGGATAATTGAAGTCCCCCATGATTACTATCTTGTCCCTCTTACACAGTTTCATAATTTGTCTAGTCATTTCAAGGTCCCCCTCAAGTTTTTGATCTGGTGGGCAATAGAACATCCCCACTATCATATTGCTTCTTGGACCTGGTAGTTTAACCCATAGTGATTCTATGGTGGAGTCAGACCCACCGTCAATCTCCATTCTGCTGGATTTTACCCCTTATTTGACATATATGGCCACTCCACCTCCAACCCACCCCTCTCTATCCTTTCTATAGAGTTTATAGCCTAGGACTGCGGTATCCCACTGATTCTCCGCAGTCCATCAGGTTTCATTATGGCTATTATATCAATGTTATCCCTAGTTACCGAAAGGTTCCTTCCAACTCCATTATTCTATGATGGAGTTTAAGGACTACTGATCAATCTGCCCCATTATTGTCTCCTCTGACTAGGAAAACTTTGTGATCCCTTGCAATAATAATTCCTTATTCTGCCAACCAAAATCATTCTAAGGCACTGGACACAAGAGTGGCTTCTTCAAATATAAGTAATCTAGCTAAAACATTTCAACAGTGGGGCCATATTAAATGACCACACATTTAAAGAGATTAAGAGGATGGATAGAATGTGGGCCATCTGGGAGAAGCTCCAGAGCGATGCCATGTATCAGTTTGCTTTCCATTTAGGTTCAACTCATGGAAATTCTTTCTAAGACAGATGAAGAATCATAACTGTGCAACATAAATTAAAACCTTATCTTAAATATTTAGTTCAGTATTTTAAATGATATATATTCCTTCCAGATGGCAAACTGGCACCACCCAACAAGTGTACTATCGAGTTTAAAATGAAACAAAGCCATCTACAGATAAAGTGTCTGATATCTACATACATCGGGACTGCTTAGCTATGATTAAAGATGCATCTCAAAAGGGCGGTGGAAGAGCAGTTTCAGGTTCAGTTCTGGGAAAAAGCTAACAGTTATTGGGAATCTTCCAGATTATATCATTCTTAAGGGATGATGAAAATTGTCCAAATGAGGCCCACATGGAAACAGGCCATGTATATACAGTAAACAGGAGAAGCAGCAAGAGTCTGAAGAGACACAAGGGGAAATGCATATGCCGGAAACATCTGGAGAAAGATGCCATTTAGGTGTGTATCTGTGCTTAAAAGATGGATGGGGTCACACTGTATCATTGCATAGATACACTGGACAAGGTATATTCAAATATCAGGTTGGGCTACAGAGCTAGACCACTAGCATATTTGGGCCAATCTGATTACATGTCCTTGTTTTTGGTTCCTGCATACGTCCCCATCAGGAAAACTGCTCCTGCCACTATAAAGACTGTGAAAAGCTGGTCAATTGGTGCATCTCAGCAGCTTCAGGACTGCTTTGACAGGACTAGCTGGGATGTTTTTGAACATCAAGATTTGGAGATTTTCACAGACAGTGTTATGTGTTATATTAGGAACTGCATAGACACTGTTGTGGTGAACAAACGTATCCGGATCTACCCAAATCGGAAGCCCTGAATGACTCAGAAAGTCCAGAGACTATTGAAAGAAAGGCATATCGCCTTCAGGTCTGGAGATAGGGCTTCTTACAGTATGGCCCGAGCGAACCTGAAGAGAGGAATTAGAGAGGCCAAACTGGACTACCAGAACAGGATTGGGCAGCATCTGGACAGTAATAACAACAGGAAAGTGTGGCAAGGAGTCCAGCATCTTACAAACTACAAGACAAACAACTGAGTTGTAGCGGGCGATGCAGCACTGGCAGAAGGGTTAAACATCTTTTTTGTCCGTTTTGAGGTGGAAGCACCAAAGGAAGCTGCACTACAGTCCCCAGTCCACAGCAGCTTTATCCTTAAAGTAGAGGAGTATGAGGTGAGGCGTATGCTGTGGGCGATCAACCCAAAGAAGGCTGCTGGACCCAATGGAATTCCTGGATGTGTGTTGAAAGACTGTGCAGATCAACTAGCTGGAGTCTTTACCAAGATCTTTAATCAGTCTCTGGCTCAATCTAGGGTTCCATCTTGTTTGAAGTCTTCCACCATAGTTCCTGTACCTAAAAAATCTCATATCTCCAGTCTTAATGATTATCGACCAGTTGCACTTACTCCAGTGGTGATGAAATGTTTTGAAAAACTGGTCCAGAATTACATCACACGTGGACTTTAGCTCAGCATTTAATACCATCCTCCCTCACAGACTGGTGGTTAAATTAGGGGATTTGGGATTTCCACATTCTATATGTATGTGGATAAATAGTTTTTTGTCCGGACGTAGTCAGAGGGTTAGAGTAGGTCAATATACATCTACGGATCTGAGTCTTAGTATTGGCTCTCCACAGGGCTGTGTGCTGAGTCCACTGCTCTTTACTCTTTATACTTATGATTGTATTCCCATCTATCATAACAACATTATAGTTAAGTTTGCGGATGACACCATGGTAGTGGGGCTTATCTCAGAAGGAGATGAGTCTGCTTATAGGGATGAGGTGGAGCAGTTGATTGAGTAGTGCAGAAAGAATAACTTTTTCCACCCAGAAAAAAAAGAGAGATATAAAGTTTTATCTACAGGCATTGACAACGTAATGTGTAGAAGGAAAGGGATTTGAGAAATCTAAACATAATGTCTGCAAATGTCTCCGCCTTCTACGTGGGGGAATGAAAATTTATTTATTTATCTATCTATCTATTTATTTATTTGTATACCGCAAACCAATTTTCCTCAAACGGGAACTCTGCGTGGTTTACAACAACTTATGAAACAACCCCAACACAATAATAATAATAATAATAAATAATAATAAAAAGGAATGAAAAAGAGAAAAAGAAAAAAAGAAAAGAAAAGAAAAGAAAAGAAAAACCCAATAATACAAAAGCAACATCGGCAGTAAGACAACAAATACCCAGCAAGAGGCAAAACAACAACAACTCATAACAAACAAACAATAAACGCAGGGGAAACAAAACACACCTAGCAATTACCAAAGGCATCCTTGAACAGCCAAGTCTTTATGGCCTTTTTAAAGTATACCAGGGATGGAGCCTGGCGAATCTGGCTTGGCAGTTTGTTCCATGTCGCCAGGCCGGCCACCAAGAAGGCCCAATTGTGTTTTACCTCCCTACGTGTGGCCACCCAGAGCGAGACTGCCATAGAGGCTCTGGTGGGTCAGGCCAGCTCTGACCTTTGGGAGATACACTCTGCTAGATATTCGGGACCCAGGCCATGGAGGGTTTTGTAAGCCAAAACCAACACCTTGAACTTTATTCAGGAGGCAATGGGCAACCAGTGCAGGCGAGCCAGAGTTGGGGTGATGCGGTCAAAATTGCCCGCACCAACCACCAATCTGGCTGCCGCATTCTGCACCCGCTGCAGTCGCCGAATAAGGGTCAAGGGGAGCCCCATGTAGAGAGCATTACAATAATCTATCCTCGACCTGACCAGTGCCTGCACAACTGTTCTCAAGAAGTCCCCATCGAGGTACGGGCGAATCTGACTGATGAACCTAAGATGGTAAAGAGCCGACCTGAACACACGAGCCCCCTGGGAGTCCAGGGACACTGCCAGGTTCAGGACAACACTCAGACTCCTCACACTCTCCACCAGCTGGAGGACAGTCCCACCCAAACTGGGGAGATGGCCACTGTACGCCGACCCCTGAGGCACCCCACAAGAGAGTGTCCAGGATGATGACAAACCACCCCCAAGCTTACTCGCTGAGTACGGCCCTCAAGGAAGGAGTGGAGCCAGCCAAAGGATGGATCCCAAATCTCCACCCCAGAGAGCCAGCCCAGGAGGATACCGTGCTTGATGGTATCAAAGGCTGCTGACAGATCAAGAAGGACCAACAGGGTAGAACAAACCCCTCTTGGCCCTCCTTAATAGGTCATCCTGCAGTGAGACCAGGGCAGTCTCAGTCCCATGATGCAGCCTAAACCCAAACTGGAAATATCCAAGACAAGGTTTTCCTCCAGGAACAACTGGAGCCGCATGGCGGCAACTCACTCCACCACCTTGCCTAGGAAGGGAACATTGGCTATATCGTCTACAGCCAAGCCAGGTCTTTTAAGAATGGGCTTCACCACTGACTCCTTCAGCTGACAGCGAAAAATCCCATCCCTGAAGGAGGCAGTGGCGATCAATGAAGCCCATTCAGGTGGTCTTAATCAGCCAAGACGGGCAGGGATTGTACAGAGAGGCCGCTGGCTGCAGTGAGCGAGCACCCTGGAGGCCTCAGCTGGTGTAACAGGCCCAACTCGACAAACCAAGGAGACTGAGGGGGTGCAGCACCAGCCACCCTTGGTGATAGATCAGTGTAACTCGAGTCCAGGTCAGAACGGATGGCTTCTGTTTCGGATTTTTAAAAGGCTGTGAATGACTCACTAGTGAAATCACTAAGAGGAGTCCCCAGCGGTGAGGTCTTGAACCACCTGGAACAATTCTGCCTGGATTTGGCCTCACCGATTCTCAGGGAAGCATAAGATCTTTTAGTGTCCCTGACTGCTTTGACATAGCGTCTGGTCAATGCCGTAACTGCAGCCTGATTCACTTCCATCTAATGCTTCCTACATCTGCTCTCAAGCCTCCTCCACTCTTGCTTCATCGGATGAGGTGCTTGGGGGCAATTTGGTCAACATCAACAGCGACATCCACAAACCACTTGTCCACCAAGGAATCAACTGGATCGTCAACCAGAGTGTCTGGTAAGCCCGCAAAGGCCTTTGAGAACTGTGCAGGCTCCAGGCACCCTGAGGGGTGGGGTGGCAATTGACAGGGAAAAGGTCAGCAAATAGTGATCTGACCATTTCACAGGCCGGGAAGGCAGATTTCTGACCCTCAGATCAAAGCCCACTGATGTGGAGGCAAACACCAGGTCCAGGGTATGTCCACTCCTCTAAGTGAGATCGATGATAAACTGGTACAAGTTCATGGAGGCCATGGACTCCATGAATTCCAGAGCCACTTCTGAGAGCCCATGCCCAGCATGCATGTTGAAATCCACAACCACCAAAATGCAAGGGGAGGTGACCACCTCAACAGTGTTGCTGAGATGAACTCGGAAAGCTCTGGGAGGGAGTGTGAAGGGTCACAGGGAGCTCGGTACACAAACACAACCCAAACTTGTCCCTCTGACGCACCACAAGGTGCAGATATTCCAACCCTGGGCACACCTACATTGCAGATTTGCTGATGTAAAGAGATTCCCCATAAACAACAGCCATCCCACCCCCCTGACACTCCGACCTGCCCAGATGCTGAACACAGAACCCTTGGGGGCACAGCTGGGAGAGAGATGCTCCCCCCTCTACACCCACCCAGGTCTTCGTGGGGAAGGCCAGGTCAGCTCGCTCATCCATGATCAAATTGTGGATGATGAGGATTTTATTATGAACCAACCTGGCATTAATCAGCAAGCAGGACAGGTCGGAGGTGTTGACAGAATGGTTCCCTGGTATGTTGCCGTGGACCAGAGGGTCAGAACAGGGGACAGGCACCAAATGCCTGCCTCGAGTTCTCTTTACCCAATCAACCCTCCAACCCAAAGCGTACCTCCCACGGTCCAACACCACCGATATGGATGATCCCTCTAACATTAGCAACTGCAATGGTAAATGCAGATGGAGGTTTCTCTACTCCTGGTATGTTCTACTTTCTTTTCTCAGAGGGAAATGCAAAGAGCACAAAGACATTTCTTGCCCTTTGCAAGGCTTGTATGAGCCCCTCTTCAGATACACACCATTAGCCTGCCTCTAAGGAAAAGAAAAAGGCAAATCCATTCACATGTTGTTTTCAACAGCAAGGATTGCCTCTAAGCAGACATCAATGCTGAAGTGCCCCACAGAGGGGGATGTGCTAAGCAGGAATACGAATTCTAGCTGAGGTGATGAAAGCAAACATCCTCTGTGCTCATACATGATGGATGAGCTCTCAGTTACAACCTAGGTTTGCCTGGTTTGTTTTGTTGATTTGATGATTTTCAAATGATCATCTCGGTATTTGTAATCAGACATGGTGAGGGCAATTGTTTCTGGATGCACGCATGTCTTAACTTGCCCCTCAGCCTTGCACTCCCAACCCACATGGCCCTTCCCATTGTGTCTATCTTCTTCTCTGCCCTAACTCTTCCCAGCTCATCCTCTTCCCTGTGCTTTACCTGAACATCATTTACCATACAATCCCCAGTGCCCTCCATTTCTGCCTATCTAGCCCACTGCATTCCCCCTTTTATTCTTTTTTTTCATCTTTCCACTTCTGTGCTGAAAGAATTGATCTCTGTGTGAGTTTCTTACCAGCAACATCATTGCTACTGCCACTGTGTTGCTGTATAAGAATCTACTGCTCCTTTTGCTCTGGTGATGGCATAATACCTCCGGCTGGTATGTTTTGTCTTCACCACCACTGAAGGTTGAAAATCTCACAGCTTCTTCCAGAGTACCTTTCTCCCATTGACAATAGTTGCAAGATCACTGAGGAATCAACTGTTTTTTCTAACCAACTCTTTGAAAAACACGGGAATACTCTGTACCAAAGTAAAAAAGGGAGCATGTGGCCATTACAAAATGCAAATGCAAGACTAAGCTATAGGTGATACCTTTATAGGCCACTATAAAGGTTTTGGTTCTTTTGGTACATGCTTCGAAAAAGAGGGTATTGGCCTTGAAAGTTTGCAATGATTTTTTGTTATTTTATTAGCGGCCTATAAAGGTATCACCTATAGCCTAGTCTTGCATTTGTATTCCGTACCAAAGGATTCTCCTGGAGGAATTTTGTTTTGTCTTGACATTGGGGGTGGGGGCAGCTATCAATCTTATCCTTGGACTGCAAAGATAAATCCTCTTAGTATTATTGGGAGATCATCTGCCTTTGACAACAACTGTTCAAAAAAATCAGGGGGGATTCCCAGCTTGCCGGATTTTGTTTTATTTTGTTTCTTGTGTGTGTGTAATATTAAAGTCATTTTAATAGCAGTTGATCTTACCCCTTGACCACAAAGGCTGTTTCCCATTTTAAAATTATCAAGAAATCATCTGGTTTTGATACCAACTCTTTGAAAAGAGAAGGAGCCGCTCTCTCTCTCTCTCTCTCTCTCTCTGTATGTGTGTGTGTGTGTGTGTGTGTGAGAGAGAGAGAGAGAGAGAGAGAGAGAGACTGTTTTTAAAAAGGGAACAAGGTATTACTCAAAAAATCATCACATTTTCTACCACCAATTAAAGCATATAATTATGAAATATTTATCCACACTGCCAAAATTAAAAATAAAAATGAGACATTATTATATTCCCAGGTTTCCTAATTAGCAATGGTATAACTGTAGCAAATGGACGAGTTTGAATTAAGTGCTGCATATCTTGGCAACCTACTTTTCCTTGCAGCTGTTGCATCTCTGTCAAGTGATCCTGGTAACTTGCTTGCATTCGGGCTTGTACGCTGGACATCTCTTGCTCATGTGTCAGCAGTTGTTCCTTCCACTTGTTCTCAATGGCAACAGTCTTTGCCTTCTCAGCTGCAAGCTCCTATATAAGAAGGTATTTGTAATGAAGAAAACCTGAAGTGACGAGTCAGGGTCTTGAACATATAGCAGACTGGATCATTAGATGGTCTTTTAATTCTAAAGGTTACTCAGTACTGGTATGACAGGTCTGATGCACACATGTGAAACAGTGTGCCCAGGGCCAAGATCTGTCCACCAGCACCTCCTTCTGAAATAAGAGAGAGAGACAGAGAGATGCTGGCAAAGGAGAAATACTGCCATATTTTGCCAGGAAGAAGCACACATGGAGTTACTGAGCACATACCCCTTAACTACTCCGTTTGCTCCCACGGAACAAAAGGACAGAGTTGCAAAAAGAAAAAGAAAAGTGTTCTGCTTATATACCATCCCATAGCACTTAGAGCATTCTCTGGGTTGTTTACAATTTATTTATGCAGGCTACACATTGCTCCCCCTCCAGCAAGCCAGGTACTCATTTAACTGACCTCAAAAGGATGGAAGGCCGAGTGAACCTTGAGCCTGCTACCTGGAATTGAACCCTAGGTTGTGAGCAGTTATAGCTGCAGTACAGCAGTTTAACCACTGTCCCATGAGACTCTCTACACTACAGCCTTAATGCCTATCTTGATCTACAGGTCAAAGCACATCCAGAATTTTGGTTTCCTAACCAGGGGGGGAAAACTGACTCCCTTACATTTCCTTAGTCAAGAGGCAGACTACTTGACTGTTCTTTTGACAATAGGCACTAGAAGCTCCTGTTCCCTCAGAACTGCCTCTCTAGCTTAGTCATGAGAAAAAGGTAGTAGTTACCTCTTCCCAACTCTGTACTATGCCCATGAGGAAGAGAAAAAAAAGTTACAAAGGGAACAATTAAGGAAAAAGAGTGAAAAGAAGCTAATTTTCAAAATGGCTGTCCTGCAGACCTCCATGTCAAACTGACTGTGATAAAGAGGCAAAGTTTTGCCAGAGGAACCCAATGAGCATTCCCATGGCTGCCAAGTGCTTGGAGGGACAGGAGAAACACAGATAACACAGATAACACAGAGATAAACAGTTTATCTCGGTCATGCCTCAAAACATTCATTCTGAGTATTCCAAGTTGCACGTCTAAGGCCTTTAAAGTCTACAAAAGTACCTTTGTAAGTTCCCTCAGTTTAGCTTTTGCAACAGAGGCATTTTCCTGCTCCACTGAAAGTTGTTTCTCTTTCTCTTCCAGCTGTCGTTTCAGAACAGCAAGAGGATCGCTTTTCTGAGAGGCCTATAACAAAAGGAGATGGTTAGAAATAGAGGTAAGGATTCACTGATGAACTCAGTGCTTCGGATTTACGATCAGCTCTCTGATCAAAGAAAATTTATTTAATATTTACTGTTTGATATCATAACACTTATTACTGGAGGCCAACAACCTGCATCAGTGTTGGCGAACCTATGGCACGGGTGCAAAACGGGACATTCGGAGCCCTTTCTGCGGGCAGCTGGCATCGTCCCTTCACAGCCACCTGTATTCAGGTTAAATTGCTGTATTGGCACTTTGTGAAAAATTAGCGGGTTTTGCATCGCAGCTTGGGCACTCGGTCTCTAAAAGGTTCACCACCACTGGCCTACATTCTCTAACTGTTTCACAAAATCAAAGATTTAAAGGAGGGTGTGTATACAGGTTACTTTATTTTTCAGATGTTTTAATAACCTTGCACAAAGTTTTGTCACCATTCATCTATTCATATTCGACAAGTGGACCCTGTCAACTTGTAGAATATAAATAGATCTGGCGTGCAGTGGGTATTCTGTTATTTTAAGAGCTTTTCCAAATGTGCTCCCTACCATTCACACTTGTCAAAACCACCATCACCACCACCACCATCACCACAGTCCAGACTAGAGATAGGCGCTTCATCATTTGTACAAAGCACGGGAGCCCAGCCAGCCCTTCCCCACCTCCTCAGGCAGCTGACCACTCCAGCAAGGAGGTGGGAGAGAAAGTTTCCTCATGCAACCAATTAGTTGTCAACGGCCTGAGGAGGCTGGGAAAAATTGGCTGGGCTCCTGCACCGATTGGTGTGCCACTGACAAAAAAGGACCCCAATGGCATGCATATCCTGTAAGTGAGCCAGGAGGATGTGGGGAAGGGAAATGGGACCTTAGAAACAGCTAGGCAGCAGTGCTTCATATGAAACACAAAGCACCCGTCTCTAGCCTAGACAACTGGACAACTGCTTAGTCTTTCAGTGGTAGCTGATGAAAAACAGGCTCTGGCTCTGTGATTTTCTGTTGCTTGGTGTCACGATGTGAGTGGCAGTGAACACACCGCCATCTCTACAAAAAGCCTCTTCTATGTCATATTCATTGCATCATACATATATTGGAGGTTCATGTGTTCACTGGAAGTTCAGTTGGAACAAGGCATAGAAACAAGACAGGGGCTCATGAATTTTCATTGCCTTGCCCAGAGCGCCACAGAATGAGGAGGACAAAGAGTGCATGAGTGCACGGCAGCTGAGGATAACAATGCATCTGATCAAAGGGGCGTCACTCCACAAAAGCTTGCACAACAACAAATGATATATTTAGCACGCTCTTTAGCCTTTCTGAATGAGAAAGATCAACCAGCCAATTTTTTTCACAGTGATCTGTCCAAGGTGCTGACTCCTTCTGCCCTGCGTTATTGCTAAGCCCTGCTGCAGCCTGCCAAGACCAGATATTACCCCCATGACTTGACTCTCTCTTGCTTGTAAGTGCCTTTCTTGCTGGCCCCCTTCCCTACGAATCCCGAGTTTGACAAAATCAAGTTTAATTAGTCTTTCACACACCACTAAGCACTTTCTCATGTTTCTAACACAAAGATGTGCTCCAGTACATATATATGAGAATAGGAAAAAAGTGTATGAGTACAGTCAGTCAAAGAGGGTACTGCACTAATATCAGACTTAGAGATAGGGTTTTGGCATCTTTTACAGGGACAACCATACTGCAGATCTTTCCAAGGCAGCAAAAGAGATTTAACATTATTCATGTCCTTTCCAGCTGTGAGAGAACTTGTCCTGTGTTTGATAAGGATCAGCTCCAGAAGAAGATAAGGAGGTACATTTCTGGTGCCATCACTAAGCTATCATAATGATTATCAACTACCAGATCTCTACATTATCTTGAAGAAGTGGTGATAGCTGTCAGCCCTGACAGCTTTAAGAAAGGATTTGACAAGAACATGGGTATCAAGGGATGCCTAAGGACAACCTCTGGGTTGGAGATATAGGCAGGATCTCTCTCAATGCCATTTGTGGGGAATCATAAGCAGGTGAAGACATCTGCTTTCAAATACCCTGAAGCAAATGGTGAGCCACTGTGTGAGACAGAATGCTGGACTGGATGGGTTGTGGCCTGTTCCAGCAAGGCTGTTCTGATGTTCTTATGTCTCATACGATATTCCTGTGGCACACATCTATGACATTCTAAATTGATGGGATACAGGCATAGAGTACACGAGAACTTGGGTAACTAGAGCAAAAGCAATGTGAACAAAAATGAGGCACCTGAAAAGAATAGCTGTCCTTTAGAACACACAGTCAAAGAACACACTGCTAATTGTGAAGACAGCAAGCAACTCCCACAGGCACTGTTTCAGGACACCTCTCATAAATTGCATCAGTGCATAAGTCTTTCTGACTAATGGCTCATAAAGGCCCTACCACACAGGAGGTCTATGCCGCAATATACAGGCATGCCTTTGGTTGGGAAACTCCACAGATCCTAACCCAGGTATGGCTAATAATAGGCAACAGATATGTGAAACACCCACAAACTCCCCATGAGCAGCATAAGTCAAACACTCATGAGCACCCTTCACGTGCTAGATCATAGTGAACAATTCTAGTCAAGTATGAAAGGCATTAAGTATTGGATGTGTGCTCTTTCCTACTTTTTATCTTTTGGACTGCAACACCCAAAATTCTTTAAAAAAAACCCGAGGCAGAATTCTGGGAGTTCTATCACTCAAACACATACCACTGACCGCTATACTTCTTCACTCAGCTAGTGAAAGGCCTACCTTCAAGGCTGCATGTCCTTTGCTTCCTGTAGTTAATACTGTATAGAGAAAGAAACCACTGCAGTGCTTCCTGGGAATCACACTCTTGCTACCCATTTGACTCCTCATTTATATTTGCAAGCTCTTAAATACATTTATGCAACTGGTGGAAGGGCACATGTTCAATTCCCAGCATCCCCAGGTAAGAACCTGTGCCTGAAATCTCCAGCTCCCAGGCATGGCTTGTTTGACAATACTATACTGGATGATCTGACACCATACAAAAGAGCCTTCAGGATTCCTAAGAAATCAGATGAGAACTTTTCCCTCTGCCAGTGTCAAAAGTACAAATTTTACCATGGGGCAAAAGTCTATAGAGTTCTCCGCCTCTCCCTGATCATCAACTCCAGGAGATGAATGTTATGAATAAATTCCATTTGAAATTCCAGTGGAAGGAGAAAGTGCCAAAGCAAGATTGCAGTTGAGCATTTGGAAGTCAAAAGTCATGACTACAGAAGAACTACACAACTTCAGCACTGACGATGAAGAAATTGAAATAGTTCAAAATTTTATCTACTGTAGGTTGGTTAAGCCATCAATCCCAATGGAGAGTGTGGCCAAGAAACCTGAAGAAGACTAAGAATTGGAAGGGCAGCAAGGAAGGAAATATAAATCATCACCAATTGAAAGGATGTGTGACGGGAGATGAAGACCAAAACCATCCCTACTCTAGCATTTCCAATCACCATATACAGATGTGAACGCTGGACTGGAAGGAAAGCTGTCAGGAAAAAAAAACCCTGCATCATTTGAAATATGCTGTTGGAGGCAGGCCCACAACTAGTGTTTGTGTCACCCAGGGCAAACATGGATTCCCCACATCCCCCATAGTACAAAGTGCAACCACTGTTTTGTCTTTTTTAGCACACACACAAACACACAGAGTGTGGCACCCAGGGCACATGCCCCACTTGGCTGGAGGAGAGCTTCACAGATACCCTGGACCACCAGAAAAACAAATCAGTAGGTGTGTTCTACATCATATCAATCCCGAATTTTCTCTGGAAGCAAAAACATTGAAACTGAGGTTGTCCTACATTGGGCACATCACGAGAAGGCAAGAGACACTGGAAAAGACAATAATGCTTGGAAAGGTGAAAACAGCAAGAAAGAGGAAGAACAAATCTGAGATGCTAGATCTCAAACAAATAAGAGAAAGTAATTTTTTACCCAGAGGATCACTGGTCCCTGGAACTCCCTGCCAGAAGAAGTGGTGACATTTGTCAGCCTTGACAGCTTTAAGAAAGGACTGGACAAGTTCATGGAGAACAAGGGATGGCTATCATTCTGGATACCTAAGGACAACCTCTGGCTTGGATATCTCTCAATGCCATTTAGTGAGCCACTGTGTGAGACAAAATGTTGGAAAGGATGGGCTGTGGCCTGTTCCAGCAAGGTTGTTCTTATGTTCTTATGGACTGACTCCCAAAAGGAAGCCAGAGGTGTGCGCTTACAAGAATGAGTCTGGCTGCTCAGAACAGACTATTTGGAGACTACCCATTCACAGTTCACCATACGTCAGAGGTGACTTGATGGCAAGTAACAACAGTAACAACAAGACAACTCTGGCATGTCCAGGGGGGCTGACTTCTGCCCAAGGAACAATCAATCCAACGGTATACGAATAATCAAAACTGCCAAAGAAAAAAATGAAAAGAGAGAAGAGGGACGGGACTGGAAGCTGCTTGAAGACCGAGTCCCATTTTGGAACATGGGTTGTTGTTTTCTTATGTTTTATAGTGTAAGGAAGCCTTATAGCTTATTTAAAATATGAACTTCAGGAACTGGAGGTCAGAGGACAGCTTTGCAGAAAGGAACATTCAGTAAAACGAGTTCAAATCTGAAGTCGGACCCAAATATGGGTTCACTCTACTACCCTGGCTCCTATTTTAAAAAAAAACCCACAAGATCTACTGCCTGATACCTGTCTTATAGTAACCAAATCTCCACCTGGATCATAAAGCTGCTCTTCCTCATTCCTTTCCGTTTAATAGTTGTACTCAACGATTACATATTTATTTATGTGACAGGAAACCATAAATTCACAGCAGGGCTCTTGAGTATCAAAAGATGTTCATACCATAAGCCAGGGATCCTGAACACCTCCTGCTTTCTCAGTCAGGATTTCAATCAGTTGCTGGGCTTCACCTTCTCCAAAAGCCATGCTGCTGATTATGGAGCACAAGGTCTGGTATGGAACATACAGTGTGCTTTCAGCATCTGTGGTAACTACAAAAGAAAGGGGTAAGGAAAAAAAAGCTGAGAATTTAAAGCCACCATTTATGAGCAAAATTAGAAAACCAACATTCTGAAATGATGAGATGTTTTCTACTGCTCATTTCTGTTTACAGTACTCTCAGGGTCTTTTTAATGAAACATTTCCCAGCTTTGCAATTAATTCCCAGAAGGGACAAGTCCAATAAATTTTTTAATAGCCTGGTACACCCTCCTTTCCAATTGGCAGGGAAACTTTCCCCTCTACTTAAACAGGAAACAAAATAACTTCTGGTGATGTTTGTATATTGGAATCTCTTGCATATTTGTCATATACCATTAAGTGAGAGAATGAAGGGCAGCATTAAAGCCATTTATGCAGACTTTGCCCAAGGGGTCTCTGAATTCATTTCAGAATATATCCTTGTTCCAAAGGGGTCAGAAAAAGCATCAGAAGCTTAACACAACCATGGGCCTAAGGCTGATTTGTTTATTTATCAGGCAAACGATACATAGCAAGCAGAAGAATTCTTTCAGAGATTTTAGGCTAAAATATATACATTTATTATTATTATTATTATTATTATTATTATTATTATTATTATTATTATTATTATTATTATTATTATTATTATTATTAAAGAGCTAAGAGTGCATCCATTTACCTGCTCTCTCTCTCTCTCTCTCTTTCTCTCTCAACTGGTATCTCTGATAGATATTGCTGACTGCCAATTAAGGAGTTTGTCTGAACAATGAGTATGCACTTCCTGTCTCCTCCAGAGGCTATCTCTTCTAGTTCTCCACCTGAGCACGGTTTATCTCTGCAGTTTTATTAAGGACCACCAAAATGCCACAAAAGCTTTCGAGTTCTCCAGAGGACTTTATTGGGCTAAGCGGCATGAAAACCAAGGCAGAACCATATGGTAACTGCACACTTTAAGAATGTATAAGGTTGTGGGGCTGTATGGTTGTGATGTTAAGGTGAGTAAGATGGATGGCATTCCAAAGTTATAACCAGAAATCTTTGGGACAGGGATAGTAGGTTTTATGATTTGTGCTCAGAAGACACATCAACTGATTTATCAAAACCTTGGCAGCTTATGAGTGCTAAGTCTGGAGACCATCTCTGCTCATTTCTATGAAAAATGCCTGAGAAATTGGGGATTTATAGAACTGAGAAATTTAGCAAAGGACTTCCAGAGCTTTGACAAGAACTGCCAGGATTCCAATCCTACACTTTCCTGTGGTTAGACTTTGCCCTCCAATTTTTCTGTTTGTACTGAGTCTTTTGCATGCCAGGTAAAGAGGGAACACATGGTAGCATGTGCTTTACACAGCAGTACAGCTTTTTTAAATCAAAATGCAGATTTCCAGTTGATTTTACTGCACAGGGATTCAAAATGTGCTTTGCTTGGTGTACATGGAATGACGGCACTTAAGCAACTGGGGCAGAAGGGGTGGGGGTGTGGAGTGTCAATAGCTGCCTCTCAGGACCGAGGTGCTTTTTTCTATCTCCTCTTTTGTGATTTCTGTCGGTGTTGAGGCAACCCCCCACCAAGGATAATCTGTATTGCTTCAAAGAAAGGATGAAAAACTGAAGGCGTTTGCTCAGTTGCATTTTTAAAGGGAAAACTCTTATGGCCACTAAGATAAATATGCTGAAGCAGTGAGATGTGCTTGTCTAGCCACCCGGGCAATCACCTCACTAGTGTGTATCGAAGGGGCACAGCTCCAGTGTTGCTGGCTCTGCTCTAACTGAAAATAGAGGAAAACAACTTTCTAAGCTACAGTGCAGCTCTCTTGCTCTCTCTATTGCACTATTTTCCTATGTAATTTGCAATAATATATTTTTAATAATGTAAAATGTAACAATGGAAATTGTAATTTCCATTTCAAATATCATCCTCACATCTCAAGTCCAGCATTCTTGTGCATCACAGGTTACAAACCATGATGGAGATGTGTAATCTCCAGGCTTAAAACCAGGGTACTTCAAGGACCAGATGCAGAGGAGTGGTATCACGAGACCCATTTGGTGGGGCCACTGTGAGATACAGGAAGCTGGACTAGACAGGCCTTTGGCCTGATCCAGCATGGCTCTTCTTATGTTCTTAGGTGCAGCTCCAGATGTGAACACCCAAACACTTCCCATCAAATTGATAACAAATACTGGGAACCCACCAAGATTTCCCTGGGTAGTGAGAAGTGGCTCACCAACCCCTGCTTCTGGTGGTGCTCCAGAACCCTCCAACTTGCCCATGGTAATGCATGGAAAACCACATACCCTCCAAGCTGATCTTGATGGGCGTCTCTCCCAGAAAGTGGAGATTCAAATCCATGGCAAGTTGGCCATGCTTCTTGTAACATGGAATCCAGCAGCCACTAGCACTGTTCCCCAGCACCCAGAATGTGGCTGTACACTGTTTTTTCCAGGCCGTCCTGGAAAGTGGCCTAGGGCTATTCTTTAAATGTTATCTTGGCTTTGGCACAGTCTTGCATCAGAATAGCATTGAAACTGTGGCTCTCCAAATAAACCTCATAGCTTGAAAGCAACACAAGGTTCATTTGATCCAATCCCATCTGCATGCAGGAAAACTGCAACTAAATAATCCCTAACTGGTAGCTGTCTACCTTCTGCTGAAACAACTCTTAACAAAGGAGAATCTATCACAGTGGTTCCCACCCTGGGGGTCGGGACCCCTTTGGGGGTTGAATGACCATTTCACAGGGGTCGCCATGAGCCAGTGAAGAAAAAGGCATAAAAGACTTGGGTCTGGAGGAGGAGGGGGAGGAAGGGGGGGGGGGGGAAGAGTGAGTTACAGCTTGATAGGTTGGAGGGGATGTCAGTCAATGGCACCAGAGGCTGCTGTTGGCTGAGGGTGCCTGTAGAAGGAAGTTATCTATGGCACCCACAGCAGTGGCCTGCCAAAGGGGGCTTGTGGCCTCTTCAAAGAAGGGCAAGGGGGTCACCACCACATGAGGAAATGTATTTATTAAAGGACCATGGCATTTGAAAAGTTGAGAACCACTGATCTATCACCTTCCATAATTTGCAGTCCTTTCTCTTCTGAACAGCTCTACCCATCTAGAGGTGTTTCTTTATGAGATGAAGGATGAGACAATCCTATCTTGCCCTGCAGAGACACACTGGAGCACAGCGCAGCACAAGCAACCTCCAACCCTGCTCTGAACTGGGATGAAGGTGGGAAGATTGTCTCTGACTATGCTTCTAGCCCCTCTGGGATTCAGTGGCATTTTGGAAGCAAGTCCCCAATCCCAGTGATCCCAAATGCAAAATGACGAATGTGTGGGTGGCCATTTTACTGTATCTTTTTTAATCAACTGGAAATCAGGTCATCAAGTCTACAGCGTATGTACTGCCAGAATAAACCGGCAGAGGGGTAATCTTGATAGCTGTCCCATAATTATGAAATCTCCTTCCCTTAGAGACTATCACAGTCTGCTAAGCACACCATACCTATTCATAGTTGGTGGTACAAAAGGACATAGCAAGAAAGTCTTCAAATTATTCAGAACCTCTTGATTCTAAATGGCTTTTGGTACTGTGGAAAACATAGGGGAAGGCAGAGATGAAGATGTAAACATCCATCCTTGGGGTGCTATATCAACACACTATTATCTACCCAAATGTTTGGAAGGTCTATAAATCAAGCTGGTAATCTTATGTTGCCACTGCAGCTACAAGATTATGCTTGATTTTCAGGTGGCTTACCTGATTCCTTCTTCTTCTTAGCCACAGCCTTTTTTTTAGACATCCCATCTTGCTTTGGTTCCTCTTGGTTTCCAAGGGCTTCTGGTTTTTTGACAGCCACTGAGTTCCCCAAAGGAGCATTCTGCTGAGCTGCAGCTGATGGGAAAGCAGTTGCTGGCCTCTCTTTGGGAACCATATCGGAAATCAGATCTTTTGAGACGGTAGCTGGCGGAGTAGAAGCTGCCAGGCTAGGAGCCACCTCTTCCTTGGCCACTTTCTTTTCCTTCTTTTTCTTCTCTTTAGGGGAAGGGGTTAGTTTTTCCTTCTCCGGGGGAGGAGGCGCATGTGACAGAACAGGGGGCTGCACAACTGCTTCCGTCACCAGGACTGGCTCAGGGTTTGCCTCTTTAGGGCACTCAGAGGCCTCCAGACCTAGTTCTTGTTCAGCTATTTGACCATTAGGTTTCTCGTCCCTTTTTTTAGCCTTTCCTTTCTTCTCCGCAGGCTTCTCTTTTTTCTTCTTTTCTACCTTGGGCTGGCTGGCTTTCTCCAACTCCCTGCGCTGCTTTGCCAAGGCTTCTTCATAAGATGTCTCTTTCATAGAAAAGGCGGACACCAGAAATATTCCAATGGCTGAAACCAGCATGAATCCTCCGAAAACCATGACACTCAGTGTCTGAGGGTCGTAAAAATCCATTTTTCTTTCCTTGTCCTAACCTGCAAACAACAAATCGTGTTAGTGAGGATGTATGAAGAACCAATTAACATAATACAGCATATGACACAATCACATTCTCAGGAAAGGCATCTATTCAATTTTCTTTTAAGGTGAAAGTGCCCAAGACTGAACGTGTGTGGCCCAGTGGCTTCAAGCAATGTGTTCCACCACTCAACTGTGTCTTGGCCAATCTATCTACCCCAAGAATAGGCATAATGCAACACACAAACTGCATATGGTCCCCAAGGGCATTATCACAGACACTACCCCCTACCCCTTGGAGAGGGGGGTTAAAAGTCAAAACACCATGTCTGGAAGCCTCTGGGAGTGGCAGTTGACCTCTAAAATCAGTTTTCAATTCACCTTTGCATTTTAAAATATTTTTTTTAAATCAGAAAACTAAAAGTGGAGTTCTGTTTGTTGTTTGTTTCCATATTTAAGTGGTCCCTAGTAAGCTCCAGAAATGTAAAACTGTCACCCAGGGGGTTGTTCACCCCTGGTCAAATAAATAACCATGTGCCGTCAAATTAATTCTGCTTTTTATGAATACTCTTCAGAGTTTTCCAGGACGAGTATATTTAGAAGCAGCTTACCATTTCCTTTTTCTGGGTTTGACCTGGGACTGTGCAGCTTTCCCAAAGCCACACAGGCTGACACTACTTGTAGGAGGTGCAGTGGGGAATTATACTCTCAAACAGGCACACTGTTGCTTGCTAGACAGTGAAGTAACTAAATATACTGCTCCCCCACCCAGCAGGTAGTATTAAGATGCTTTAGAACAGGGCTGTCCAAACGGGTTGAGGTCTACTTTTTCTGGACGAAAGTGCCTGAGGGCTACTACACTAAAACCTCTACTTATGAATTTTATCTGTTCTGAGCATCTGGCCAGTAGGGAGAGCAGGGGACTGTGCCATGGCCCTTGAACTGCCCTGCTTGGCTGAGACAGTGGGCTGGCAGACCCAGAGCTTTGCTGGGGCAGTGGTGGTCCTTGGGGTGGGGGAGGTAGAGGTGGAGAACTTATCCCCTCACATTTTTATTGATGGCTGGCGGGCTACTTTTGAACCCTTCATGGGCTACTGGTAGCCCCCGGTCTACCTGTTGGGCAGGCCTGCTTTAGAACGTCTGATTTGCTGACTGACACTACAAAAGAGTGGCCCTGCGATATAATATGAATACTACAACAGATCCTAGCAAGTCCCCCACCCCCCAAGGGGGCTGGAAAAGTGCACTTAGCGAGGATTTGAACAAGCACGACTCAACATATCACAGCAACAGTAATGATGTCACCCCACCATATTTTGTCCTTCACCACCAAAAGGGCATACAGCATCTACTTTCACTAACCAAGACAAGGCAGATAATTTAAGATAATATGCATATCTACAACATCTACAGATTGATGCAATAGAAAATGGATAAAAACCTTTCCACATAATATGCTTGTTTATCAATCAAATAGGTAAACTGCTTTGCCAACCGTGCAATTGCTCAAGTCATAGTTAAAAAGATGTTGGACATTTCTAATATAAATGAATCATTTACTGAATAATTTACATTTTGAGCACCGATTTAAAACCACACTCGGCTTCATCAACTGGGCATTCTAACTCTTCACTCTATTTACTCCTAAAACCTTGCTGACCATATGTATCACATAACAAGAAATCATTATAAATGAATCCCTGAGATACGTAGTTCTGTACAAATTCAATGAGATTTTCTGCAAGCTGAGCAGGCACTGAGGCACTAAGGAATCGCAACCTACAAATAGTGCAGATAAATATATCTATGTGATCCACCAACAAAATAAACCTGACAAATAATTTGCACAGACAACCTACAAAGTAATGTTACTAACATTAATAGAAATAAAAATGACTACAAGGACAGAATCTTATTGTGGATTTAAACCAATGTGAACGAAAATGCATTAACAACAGCAGGAAATTGCCACTTGTTAAGCAGCTATTCACATTCCAAGTTGTGTGATTTGTTATATGATTAGGATCTTGAACAGCAATTCTAATTATTGGGAATTGTCATAACAGTATAAATTACAATAGAATTCTGGCTGGCATATAATATTAAACCATCACATAATACATAACAACACACACATTAGTAACAAAGTTTATTACATGATATAGAGACCAATGTTTCATAGTGGCTATTTCATGGGGTAGATAGCTTTTTTATAACTTATAAAGAGCACAATCCTATGTAATCCCCACTGAACAGAGGGGAGTTATATTTCTGTTGAGGCGAGCAGAAGTATTTTTCTAAGCAACTGCTTGAATTAAACACAAGGAATTAATTTGCTCAACATCCTAATATTCTCCCTGTCTACTTGTTAAACTTTCATACATCAGCTGTGTACGAGTTACGCAACTCTTTTACGTGTTGTTCCAACTGAAGCAATATCCTTCAATGAGCAAAAAAATACTGGGCTGTCAGCCAATATGTTACATGTGAACAGTAAAAGTGTACTCATTAGCAATCTGTGTATGCAACACAGACTTTGCATGTGTTGAACACCCCTGAAGTGAAGGGAAGTGAAAAAAAGTAACCTGAATTCTTATGTAAACCTCCTCAGTGTTTGTTACCAGCAAGCAGAGGGACAACAGAGTCCTTTATGTAGATTTCTTTAGTGTGACCATGATACTTCATGGCACCCTGTGTTGCTAACAAAATTCAGGCAAAAATTTATAAACACTCTAAAATGAAATAATGATTAACCTAAGTCCAGTATCTATACAGACTGCTTTGCAAGAAAGCAAATACAATACTGATATGAAGTATTTATTTTCAAAATCATAGACTTCCTTCACCTGTTTTCAAATACAGCCAGTCATCTAAATGATATAAGCAACATCCAGCATGGTTCAACTCCCGTGAATATGTCTCTAGCAATCCAATGATGCTTTGGTCTTTTAGAAGGAAGGAAGGAAGGAAGGGAAGGAAACCATTTTCTTCAAAACCCCGCCCCCCGGTCAATCTTTTTATTTTTCCAGGGTAAAAACTGAAAGCTCTAGACTAGAATAAATAAAAACCTCCAATAAAAATGTTCTCCTCTGGAATTTAGTGAAGTGTGTTGTAGGACCAAGTTTTGCTTTCTCAAAATGCAAAGAACCAAATACACAGAATACAGTATTTTAACTGCTCCATCTTTCCTAAAAGACATATCCACAGTTTTGCTGATATAAAACTGAGGTTTTATATTTCAAATTTTATAAATATGCCACAGAGAAGCACTGTTAGATGCTACCTGAGTTATGAATGAAGAATTTTATGCAGCAAGACAGGTTTTGGTATTGAATATTTCCCTTTAAAATTCTGTTTTTTCTTCCAAAATAAATAAATATTCCAAGGCTTCAAAATTTCCACCAGGTTTACACTCCTATACAGGATCAGGAGAAGGTGGGGGGGGGCATCTTTGCTGGGCCTCAATACACCATCTAGATTTGGGCCTAAAATACCAAGGCAAAATGAGGATGCAGGAACAAGAAGTAGCAAGCACACACAGTTTGCTAAACTGTGATCATCCCTTTTCACACAGCACATTTATTTGGGCTTTAGCTTCCAATATTGTGACTTGATGAATCATGATACAATAGGAACCTGGTCTTAAACTAGCAGAATTTTTGATCACCGAATCCATTATTGGCCCTAAATTCATCAGAACGTCATAGTGCCACAATGGGAGACATTTAATCTTCTAAAATGAGCCACATGAAAGAGCACTTGAGCCTGTTTTCAATTTTTTTTTCTTTCCTGGAGCAAATCCTTGTGAATTTGGGCTCCTTGTTTCTCATCAGCAAAAAAGAAACAGATAAATCTCCTCCTTTTTTTCTCCCCCCCTTTTTTTCTTTTTTCTTTTTTTTCTTTTTCTTTTTCTTTTTGTATAACACAAAGGCAGGGAATGTGGCCTTTGGGATATTGCTTGACAGGCACTCCCATCAGCCCCAGTGAGTACAGTCAGTGGTGATGGGCTGTGGCAACTACTGCCCAGCGAAGCTCAGAGAATCATAAGTTTCCCACATCAGTTCATCTGTCAGCAAGCCTTGATTATTTGGATTCATTCCATCCTTTGGATTCCAGCATTTGGATTCATTCCATCCTTTCCAACCTGTAAAGTTGGTCATAGTGCCAAAATTTCAAAATGCCTGGAATACATCAGAGAGGATGTGGGAGACATCCATAGGCAGTGTGCTATCCACTACTACTTATACCTAGTACTTATTTTCACAACATACCACATTGTTCTCCAAATATTTTCTCTACGATAGTTTTATGTATTTTTTGGTTTATTCCCAAGTCCAAGGTTGTCCTAACTTTAGCTTACTCTGCCTTTCCCCAACTTAGGCAAGGGGAGGGGGGAGCTCTCATCTGCTTTCAACAACTCTGCCCACTGAACACGCCAATTTGATTGATCCAAGGGGATAAGCCCCATCCTCTGCTCCTGCTCGCAACGGCAGGAAGGAAAAGCCACCTCCCACTGATATGTTGTTCAGCTTCACTGAGTTCCACAGTTGAATACAATGGTTTGTGTGTGCCATGGCTAAAAATGCTCCAAGAAGGGCCTTGACTGCTTAGCAGAGAAACAGAACCTCAACCTTCCTGATTCTGCATTCAGTTCTAGAGGGGAACTCTGGAGCTGAACCGTGAAGAGTGGGGGTGCTTAATGGCACATGTCTACTGCCCCCAACACCCCCACTCCCACCAACAAGCCTCCAATGCCTGAACTGCAGAGAAGGGCAGATAATCATCTGAAACACCAGAAACACAAAACAAGCTCCTACTTCCCATCTTCTCCCTTGGCAAGAAGGTCCCTGCCATTTGCTGGGGTTTGGTCAGAAACATGGTGGATCAAAGACAAACAGGATGAGAACTTGAGCACCTCCATTTTAATTTGAGAGTATTGTACTGTACTTTCCCCACTACTGTGTGAATTCAACTCAAACATTCTACTTACAATATCTTTCCTCAGGACAATTCTTTTCTCCCAGAAAATGTATTTATGAGGACATTGTGGTCTCAAAGGAGTTAAAATAACGGATCAATGGGATATATAAGCCAAGGCTATGCGTTACTCAGAGCAGGTTTAACCTGCTGAAGAGGATTCTAAGAAGACATCCTCTTGAGGAGTCCATTTTTCTTTTATCAGAATAGCCATCTGGGAGGCAATTAAAACTTCCTTGTTTAGAACATTCTGAAGATGTAAATATTTTTAACCCTTTGTGGTATTCATGTTCACCTTATCCATTTAAACTGATTCACCACTGGAATCTTTTCTTTCTTTCTTTCTTTCTTTCTCTTTCTTTCTTTCTTTCTTTCTTTCTTTCTTTCTTTCTTTCTTTGGTAACTGTTTGCATTTATTGTTCTGCAGTTTTTAGGATTCACACAAATGTGCCTTTATTGTTTTTTTACTAGTTATCTCAACTATCTTAAAATTTTTGAAGAAAGGTCAAGAAACAAATGCTACAAATAAGTTGTATGGAACAATTCTGATCCACGGAGCCAGAATCCCTCTCAAGGCCAATCGGAGCGGCCACGAGGCATCTTGGCCAAGGCCATCCAAGCTCTTTCTCCTGCTGCCATCTGGATCTGGCTTCTCCCTGAGGCCACCTTCAGTTTACTCATGAACACAGAGTCACAGAAATGTCCTGCTGGCCATGGACTAGGACAGCAAGTCATTTGTGCGTGGAATGCCTGTGTTATCTCTGATTTGAGAAAACAGAATAAATCCATTCTCACAATGAATTGTGGAGCCCTTGGAAAATCACCATATGCACCATATTTAAATTTAAGGTCCCTCTTAGATATTCTATTCAGGGATGCCATCTCAGATTTCAATTGGGAAAAGGTGCTGGCAAGAGTTAAAAGCTCTTACTATTTTTATTTTCAAAACTATGTATTAAAAAGAAATATTAACCAATATAGTTGTGTCTTAAAGGAGTATAATAATATTAAGATGGGCCAAATGCCCTTCCCAAGAGAAATTAACTCATTTAGCATTCAAAGACAATTGCTACTTGTTTAGTATTAATTAAGAAGTCTGTGCAACATGAAAAACTGGTTTGCGAGATCAATAAATGCACCCAAAGAACAATTTCACCTTTAAAACCTTAAGGTTACCTATAGTCTCCCCACTCTCCTGAAAGACTGCCTGTTGCCATGTTCTACTAGAGTCACTTTTAAAATCTACCTGCTCCCGTCTACTGGAACACAATTAGAGACATCTAAAAAAGGTCATGGAGCCACTTAAGTGAACGCATATCCCCTGCAACCACTATTCATCTGAGGCAAGATGCAGTCAGGTCCCAGAAAAGTGTTGAAACCTGAAAGGTTCAGCCAACAGGACTGGGCAAAGGGGGCTTAAAAGTGGGAGCAAAGAGGAGGGTGAGCAGGGATGGGGGCGGGGATTCCCATAAAACCCTGGAAAGCACAAGGTGCAAGGAGTATTTCAAGGTTACCAAGAGCAAGGGGGAAAGCGTTGTAGAGGCAGGCGCCTACCTGTCAGGGGAGGTGGCGGTGGTGGTGGAGGCGCGCCAGATGTTTCTCGAGTAGGCAAGGACGAGGGCTTTGATATTCGCGTCTCGTGCAGCTTTGCTAGCCCTTAAAGCTTATAAGGCTATCCTGGGAGTAGCGGAGGAGCAAGCTAGCGGGAATGGGAAGCCTAGGTAAGAAATACGAGGCCTAAATCAATTCTGGGGAAGCAATTTCAGGACCTGCCAAAAAGTTCAGGGATGAGCGAGGAGGAGGAGGAGGAGGAGGAGGCCCCAGTCCCTGAGCAGCAGCCCAGAGAGAGCTCCTCCTCCTCCTCCTACCAGGAGAATTGGACACGTCGCCATTCCGGGTGAGCCTGGTCCGGGTCCGGCACGCACGGCAGGGCACCAGCAGGGCAAGCGATTGAGGGGGGCGCTCGTCCTTGGTGGCCACAAGGCGACCGGATACATGCGCGGGGGGCGGGGGCGGGGGGAGAAAAAGCTCCCGCTGGCAAGCCTCCGGCCAGACCGCTTTTCTCGGAGGCAACTCCGAGTCCACCACCATCCAAGCAAGGGCTGGCTGGAAGCTTGCCTCCCTGCCTGCCCGCCGGAGCGTCTTAAAACGAGGAACGGCAACACCCAAACAAACGCCCCGCGGCGGCCTCTTCTTCCTTCTCGCCCTGAAAGGGAGGGTCTCGAGCCCTGCTTTTCAGCACCTCCTCAGGCCGCCGAGCCGAGTAATTTCTTCTAATACCGTCCCTGTCCGACTCCTTCCTACCCTCCCTCCCTCCCTCCCTCGGGGAGAATTCTTTTTTCCTGATCTCATCCCCGGATGGGGGAAAGAAATGTCTGGGCTCTGACGCCTTATTACCAGCATTGGCAGTGAGGAATCGGATTTTATTCCGGATTAACGCTGCGGTTGGTTGGTTGGTTCGTGCAGGGCAGTGCAGGGCAAGGAGGAGGCAGAAGACGGTCGCGGCGGCGTGGAGGAGTGCCTTCTTGTGGCAAGCCAGCCTTTCCCACTCACTAACTGGCTTCCAGACACGGATCTCTCTCTCGGAGCTTTCACACCCACCCGCCAGCTCTGAGCAAAAACAAGAAGAGGTCCCGCTGCTGCTGCTGCTGCTGCTGCTGCTGCTGCCCAGGTCCCCTTCCTCAGGGCCAGAGAGCCCCGCTGAGCTTTCGATACGCAACACACCGAGGATACACGTGGCCAAACGGCGCGCCACGATGGGGGGGGGAGGCCAAGGAAGTAAGTTCCCCTCCGCTGGCCCGCAAGGGGGTGGCGGGGTGGCTGGCGGGGTGGGTGGGTGGGGGTGTTGTTATTATCATCTTGCTTCTCGGTTGGGTTGACAGCAAGGCATGGCCCCCCCACCCCTCCACCCCGCTGTTGTGCGAACCCGCGCCCCTGATTCGGGACAGCCCTGAGTGACACGCGAGTCGTCGGAATCCTGCGCCCGGCTCTCAATGGCGTTCTACGGCGCTCCTCCGCCTTCGAAAGTAAAGCGGAGAGAGAGCGAGCGAGCGAGCGAGCAGCTGTTCGGTCCCTTTTCGCTCACCTCTCGCTCTTGCTTGCGCAGCCTTTTTTCTTCCCCAAATCCTTCCCCTTCAGGCGGGCAGGCGCGAACTTCTGCCTCTGGCTCTCCTCGGCGGAACTTTCTCCGACTTCTGGCGGCGGCGGCGGCGAGGCTGGAAAAATAACTGGCGCCCGGCGGAGGCGTTGGCGGGGGGCGGGGGGGGGTTGCCCTGGGAGGGGGGGGTCTCCTCAGCGCCGGCACCGATGCGCCGCCGCCAGGGATAGAGGAGCTGCGCCGCCGCCGCCGCCGCGCTGCGGTCTGACGGACTGGGTGAAGTCGTGGCACTTTTCTTTTTTTAAACCTCCCTAGAGCAGCCTGCAAGGAGGGTTGTCTTTCCCCCCCTCCTCCTCCTCCCCCCCCGCCCTCCCGCTTTTTCTCCAAGAGGATCCCCCTCCCTCCCCTACTTTTGCTTTTGCTCCCGGCGCTGAAGCGGCGAGGTTTGCATTGGGGGGGGCGCGGGCGGCTCCAGGCCTCCTGCTGCTGCTGCCACTCAAAGGCCGACCAGCCCAGCCCAGCCCGTCACAGGCGGCTCGGAGGTTGGGCCGGAGGGAGGGAATGGCCGAGGGGGGGGCGAGGGCGAGGGCGAGGGCGAGAGCCCGGCCGGGGGCGAGGAAGGCCAATAGGGCCGGAGGGGGGGGAGGGCCGGGGCCACACGGGCGGATTCTGGGAACGGTGGTTAGCCGCGGACCCGGCGGGCAAAAGCGGGGCTCGCTCGCCTGCAAGACCCCCACCACCCCCACCAAGACCACCACCCATCCCGCCCGGGGCTGCACAGCTCTCCGCCCCGAGATGCTGAGAAGAAGAAGGCGGCTCCTCCCGGCGGGTGTCAAGAGAGGAGGGATTCGGGAAAGAGAGGCGGCGACCGCCGTCGAGGACCGCCGAGGGGAAGCAGCTCCAGGGGGCCGCCGGGCCAGTTTTTGGCAGGCCACTCGCCCGCCCCTCATGGCGGCGGCGGCCCTCCTTTTCCCAGTCAGCTTCCCGGAAGCTCTGGCGCCCGTGAGGGAAGAAGCCAGGCGGGGTGGGGGGTGGGGGGCGACACACACCCTGCAGCCGCTCCGCCAAGTTAGCCTGGACGTCTTAAAGTGGGGGGAGGGAAACACCCTGTGGTTCCCCGCCTCAGTCACGAGTGTTTGGCATTCAACCGAAGCCCGGCGGTGGGAATAAAGACACGTGAAGGGGCTCCGTCAGAAGCCTGGCGAGGGTGGCTCCCGTGGGTCGGGGAGGGGCAGAACCACCCCCACCCCGGGCGTACCAGACCTCCTAAGGGGGCCCTTGCGCGCTTTCCCTCCTGTAGAAAGTGTCTTTGGGGGGGGGGGGGGGGCATTCCCCGAGGCTCCAGCAGGCATCCCCAGTGAGATTTGGCAACCTTGGATGGGTGTGCTTCCTGTAAGCCATGGATCATTTATTTATTTATTTACTTACAAAAATTTTTAGCCGCCCCACTTCCAACAAGGGGCACCAGGGGCTGTTCTGGAAGAAATGGGTGGGCCTCAGCATGGCCTGTATCATGAACAAGAAGCTACTATTAGGAGAGAATATACAGAGAAGTAATGGTTTTCTAGTATAGATAAAGCTGTCAGACAAGGATGATTTGTGTGTCCCCCTTATCTGTTCAGTCTACATGCAGAATATATCATGGAAAGTCAAATTAGATTCAGCTGAAGGAACAGTGAAAATTGATGGAAGAAACCAGTAATTTAGGATATGAAAATGTCAGCATTTTACTGGCAGAAAGCAGCAATGACTTGAAACAACTGTTTGAGAAAGTACTAAAGGAAGATTGCACTTGAATGTTAAGATAAAATCATGACTTCAGAAGAATTACACAACTTTAATGTGACAGTAAAGAAATTGAAATTGTTACAATTTTTATACCTTGATTTATCATCAATTCAGGAGTGAGGCCAAGAAATTAGAATGGTAGCAATGAAGGTATTATAATTATTGCTGTGCCCTGGCTGTTTTGACCTTTATTGTTGAATTGTCTCCTTTTAACTACCTGGCTTATTATAGCAATAAAATCAGAAAAAGTCTTGTGTTTTCTTAAATATTATGACTTTTATTTACCATTTGCTTTCATGGCATATACTGTAACCAACTTCTTCAAATGCCAAGGTTATACTAAGACATATTAGTCTTTCTAAAAAAAACTAATTTAAAATAGTTTATTAAGTACAAATACAGATAACCAGTAATCAAACTAAGCTGCCTATTACAAATTTTAACATTCATGTGTACATATAAATCACTTAATATGCAGCAGCATACTTTTTTCATTAGACATATTTTTAGCCGCCCAGAGACCATGTGGTAGTGGGGCAGCTAAAAAATCTTGTAAATAAATAAAATAAATAAATAAAATGGGGGAGTGAAAGAGGGGTGAACTAAAATCTAAAAGTAATATATCAATAATATATACCTTTTTGGCTTGAGATTAGTAAAGGGATTAGCAATCATGTAATGAAGCTTTTAATTTAAACCCAATGGCAGTCTTTTTGTATATCATCTCAGAGGCCAGAATTTGGTGTATCCTGATTTATACTTGGTTTCGTTACATGTGGGAAGTGACATGTAGTTTGCTGAAGTGTGTTTTGTGTTAGTGTTTCATGATGTGTTGCACCCTCCCCTTTGCTTTTGCCCTTGGAACTTGACTATGCTTTGCCCCTTGGCCCTTTGCAGGCTATGGATTGCTACATTTGAGAAACCCTTTGTACCAGTGTATTGGGAAACAGCAAGTTCCTAGGAAAACTCCAGAGCACTAGTTATCTTAAATCAAGAAAAGACCCCATGTCACGGAGTGTGTCGATCAACAACACTGTAAAACTAGGATTCTGAGTTTAGTGAAATTCTGTAATTCACTGCTATAGTCTCCAAACAGATGGACTATTATTCATATACTGTAATAGCCAAACTTTGACCCTTTAGATGTTTTGGACTACAACGCCCAGAATTCCAAGCCTGTATTGCCAATGACAAAGGACCATGGGAGTTGTGGTCCAAAACTTATGGAGGGCCAAAATTTGGCAACCACCACGTATACAAATAGGGGTTGGTCTGATGGTAAATGATGCATATAACAGTACCACCTTGGGCAAACAAAGCAGATGCATTCTTTGGCTTGAAGGGAAGAGAGGCTGTGTGGGAAGCCCATGTATTCTATTTTAGTTAAAAATATTAAAAACAAGGAAATAGAAACCACTTTGGATGGATAATATTTTGTCAATTTCTAGTTATTAAGCTTGCATCTTGAGTAGTTTAGTCCTCTTTTCTTTTGATGAAGACTGGTTTTTTCCCCCTTGTGGAACAATGGGAAACTTCCATTAAACTATTGTATCTCCCTCCTTGCTATAAAGTCTCTTCAAAGAGACTTCTGTTCAGAGTAAATCTTCCATGGTTGGCTTGTCACAGAGAGGTGTTTATCATAGGTAGCCCATGAAGGCAGAATTTGACTGCTACTGTATTTTATATGCTTTATATCTGTTTTATTGGACTTTTTCTTCTCCTCTTAAAGTTCTTACTTTAAATTTACATACCTCTGATATACGTTGTTTTATGATCTGCAGTGAATAAATAATTTTAAATAGAGTATTTCATGGCAAGAGGGACAAATAATAATAACAATGAAACTTCATTACAGGTAGCTGTTTATTTCGCAGGAGGAGTAGAGCAGAGAACTGGTGGTTCTGGGGTCAAGTCAAGGGCTCCCTATAAGAACGCATAGCACCACTCTAGCAGACATAAAGCACACTGTTCAGCCTGACAGCTGCTGGCTCCATAAGACACCTTCAACCAATTTTGAAATGCAGCACATTCTTTCTTCAGGAGGAGGAACTGGCCCAAGAGGATGTATGCCTGGAAAAGCAGAAAATAGACACCAAATAACAGAAGTAGTCCTACAGTGCTGCTTTTGTCTTTAGGAATTCTAAATGGCTTTAATTGTTTTTGACATTAAACATCTGGGAGATGTGTGTATTTATAGTTTGGATTAAGATGCTGAGCTATAAACTCTAAATTCAACATTCATAACGCAACATTGAAATTAGCTGTCACAGTGAGTATGTTGTGGTTCTTCTACCCACCTAGTCAATGGTATGCTTGCTGCTTGGTTAAAATTATGAGATTTGTATAGTAAATACACCCTGGAGACCAAGTTACTATCAAATATGGACTCAGTTGTAAAATTATTGAAATTATTGAAATGAATCATTGAAATTGCTTTATGCTGAATTTAGCTCAATATTTTTGTAGTCCAACAAGGATAGCACCTTGATTAGGGAAGAAACGGCTATCTTTTCCAAACCCTGAGATATATTTAGTAAGAATTTTAACCTATGACGTTTGAATGTATAGGAAGGTCTTATGGCTCAGTGCTAGTCACTAACAGAACTTAGAATAGAATAGAATAGAATACTTTTTTATTGGCCAAGTGTGGTTAGACACACCCAGAGTTTGTTTTGGTAAAATATGCTCTCTATATAAAAGGAAATACTGTATAAGGATCATATAGTCAACAATAAAAACACAGTACAATACTACAATATAGCCTATTATTTAAAAAGGAAGAAGAAAAGTAAAAATTAATTATTCAACAGTTTGATAGCACTTGGAAAGAAACTATCTTTATATCTAGTTGTCCTAGTGTACAATGCCCTAAAACGTCGCCCTGAGGGTAACAATTGAAACAGATTATGTCCAGGATGTGTGGAATCTATATATATTTTCATCACCCTCTTTTTAGCTCGTGTGGTATACAATTCCACAATAGATGGCAAATTAGTAGCAATAATTTTTTCTGCAGTTCCAATTATCCTTTGAAGTCTATATCTGTCATGCTTAGTCGCAGAACTAAACCAGACAGTTATAGAGGAACAGATAATAGATTCAATAACACCTCTATAGCAGTGCTCCCCAACCTTTTTTCCCCCACGGACCGGAAAATATCTGATGATTTTTCCGTGGCCCGGGGCTGGGGGTGGGGAGGGGGGAGATGGGGGGTGCGGGAGTCGGGCGGGGGGGCAGGGGAGGGTGTGTGTGGGGGCAGGGGATGGGGGGAGGGAGGAGGGGGAGCGGGGGGCTTGGCGTATGTGCCTTGCGGGGGGCACGGGAGCGGCGGCGGCGCTCACCGGCTGGGGGCGTCAGGCGTGCCTCTCCCCCCCGCGCGCACGGGCGGGGTGGCGGGGAGCCCGGGGCTCCTGGGCGGGCGGGCCCCGCCTCCTCCTCCTGTCGGCGGCCGCGGCGGCAGGTCGTCGGGGCTGGGCACCGCTGGAGGACGCGAGAGAGGGAAGGCGAAGGAGAAGGAGGCGGCGGGCGGAGAAGAGCCCGGCCGAGGGGCGGAGGAGGAGGAGGAGGCGGGTCGAGGGAGGGGCGGGTGGGGGGAGGCGTGAGCGGGGGAGGGAGAGAGCGAGGGAGCCAAAGGGGACCTTTAGCCGGCCAGGCACATCCTCCTCCTCCTCCTCCTCCTCCTCCTCCTGGACGTGGCCGAGCCTTCGCCCACCGCGGTGCAGTCCCACCCCCGCACCCCCTGCGCGCGCCTCAGAAGCTCCCCACACGCGCGCGCGCGCCCGCTTGCTTCTGCCTCCCCCTCAGGAGAAAGGGCGGCCAGCGCTGAGGAGGAGGAGGAGGATGCCCTGGCGCGCACCACCAGCACCACCAGCGCCAGTCGCCGCCGCCGCCGCCTGTCAAGCGCCGCCGGGCCGGGCGAGGCGAGAAGGCAGAGCCGGCGAAACCTCCGCCCGCGCCCGCGCGCACGCGCCTCCTCCCCTCCAGACCCCCGTTCCACCCCCCCGGGGGGCGCCTCCTCCTCCTCCTCCTCAGCCCCGCTGCGGCTCGCCAGTGCCTCCCGCGCGTGCCCCCTCCTCCCCCCGCGCGCCCGGCCCCCAGGGCAGGAGGGAGGGGCCGGGAGGAGGCGAGGAGGGGCAAGCGGGCCAAACGGGGTACCTGCTGCTGCTGCTGCTGGTGGTGGTGGTGGAGGGCGAGGAGGAGGAGGAGGATGCGCCGCCGTCGCCATGGCTGCTGCTGCTGCTGGTGGTGGTGGAGGGCGAGGAGGAGGAGGATGCGCCGCCACCGCCGGCGGGCAGAGGAGGGAGGCAAAGGCAAAGGCGGCGGCAGCGGCTCCTCCTGCGCTCCTCCAGCCTTCCTCCTCCACCGGCTGCCCGCGGGAGAGAAGAGGAGGAGGAGGAGGGCGGCGGAGGAAAAGGGGAGGAGCCTCCCCGGCCTCCCCAGGCGGCCCGGTGCCGATCGGTCCACGGACCGGCACCGGTCCGCGGACCGGGGGTTGGGGACCACCGCTCTATAGAATTGAATCAACAGTTCTTTTGGCAGTCTGAACTTCCTAAGTTGACGCAGAAAAACATTCTTTGTTGTGCTTTCTTAATAATACTTTCAATAGTAGATGACCATTTTAAATCTTGAGATATAATAGTACCTAAATATTTAAAGGACTCCACTATTGACACTAAGTTATTTGATATCATAAGAGGTGGCTGTATAGAACGAGTCCTCCTAAAATCCACCACCATTTCAACAGTTTTGCATGTATTTAATTCAAGATTATTTTGAGTACACCATAAAACTAGTTGTTCAATCTCTTGCCTATAGGCAGATTCATCATTGTCTCGAATGAGACCAATCACCGTAATGTCATCTGCAAACTTCACTATTTTAACAGAGGAATCCTTTGAGGTACAATCATTAGTATATAAGGAAAACAGAAATGGAGAAAGCACACAGCCCTGAGGGGCTCCTATGCTAACCTTGCTAATATCTGATATAATTTTACATAACTTCACCTGCTGCTTTCTGTCTGTTAGGAAGCTTACAATCCATTTACAAATGTGATCAAGTACAGCCAGCTGTTTTAATTTAGTCATAAGGATACCCGGAATAATAGTGTTAAATGCAGAACTAAAATCAACAAAAAGAACCCTTGCATAAGATTTTGGAGATTCAAGATGTTGCAATATATAATGTAAGGACATATTAATAGCATCATCTATTGATCTATTTGCACGATAAGCAAATTGCAATGGATCTAATGACAAATCCGTGATAGATTTCAGGTGAGTCAACACTAGTCTCTCAAAAGTTTTCATGACCACAGAAGTTAAAGCAACTGGTCTATAATCATTCAATTCCTTGACAAGATTTTTTTGGTACTGGAATAATCAATGAATGTTTGAAGCAAAGAGGAACATAACACATCTCCAGTGATCTATTAAAGATGCGGGTAAAAATAGGAGCCAGTTGTTCAGCACAAACTCTTAAACAAGAAGAAGTGATTTTATCTGGATCTGGTGCTTTTCTTAACTTCTGATTGTAAAACAGACTTTGCACCTCCTTCTCTGTGATCACCAAAGATGGAGGACCCGATGACATGGGATAAATTTCCACAGGCTCAGTTGTTGTTAAATCTGAGATGGAAATTGCAGGAATAGATGGCTGCAGTTTCCTCTCAAACCTGCAGTAAAACATATTCAAGTCATTCACCAGTTGATGATTTCCTTCAACATGGAGAGGGGTTTTACTATGACCAGTAATGGTTTTAAGAGTTTTCCACATATTTGCTGATTCATTTGTTGAAAACTAGTTCTTTAACTTTTCAGTGTAGTTCCTTTTTGCTGCTCCAATTTCTCTGGTCAATATATCCCTAGCCTGATTGTACAATATTCGATCACCCTTTTTGTAGGCTTCCTCTTTGGTATGACGTAGCTGTTTGAGTTTAGTTGTAAACCACGGTTTGTTATTACTATAAATTTTCACATTCCTAGATGGCACACATAAGTCCTCACAAAAGCTGACATATGATGTTATAGTGTCTGAGCTCATCCAAATCAGCAGAAGTGTTTTCAAATAGGTCCCAATCAGTGCAGTCAAAACATGCTTGCAACTTTAACTTTGCTTCCTCAGTCCAAGTTTTCACTGTTTTAATTGTTGGTTTTAAAGTTTTAAGCTTTTGTTTGTAAACAGGTACAAGGTGAACCAATCAGTGATCAGAATGTCCCACAGCTGAGCGTGATAAAGAGCGATAAGCATCCTTTAAAGTTGTATAACAATGATCCAAAATATTATTCCCTCTAGTAGAGCATTTAACATGCTGGAAGAACTTTGGTAACTCCTTCCTTAAATCAGCTTGATTAAAATCACCTAAAATAATTTTAAAAGCATCAGGATATGCATTTTCGGCCCATATAATTTGACTAGTTAAAATACTTAATGCATTTGTCACAGAAGCATCAGGAGGGATATATACTGCAACCACCAAAAATGTAGAAAATTCCCGTGGGGAATAAAAGGGGTTGCAGATAATGATTAATGTTTCTAAGTCCACATAGAAACATTAGGCAGTTGAATTACCCCAGCCTGGATTGGTCTAGAACAGGCCTGCCCAATGGGTAGACCGCGGGCTACTGGTAGCCTGTGAAGCCATCAATTTAAAAAGTGACGGGATAAGTTCTCCACCCCTCCCTCCCCCAATCCCAAGGACCACCACTGCCCCAGCAAAGTTCTGTGTCTGCCAGCCCACTATCTCAGCCAAGAGGGGCAGTTCAAGGGCCATGGTGCATTGAAACCTGTTCCCTCCAGAACAGATTAATTGGTTTTCAATGCATTCCTATGGGAAAACTTCACTGATGTGTTAAAAACAATTAAAAAGAATCGACAATTTCCTCTCCATTCCCATCTGCAGGTGAGCAACTTGGAAGCTTCCTATTTCTCAAGACTGAAGCAGCTTCAGAAAAGGGACAGCTAGGTGTCTACTTTGGTTCAATCCCAATGACTGCAGATGCTAGTATAGACCCAAAATGCAATTATTGTACTTGCACTAAAGAAATAACGGCCCCTGACAAAGAACCATAAAGGTGCAGGTGAGCATTGGTCAGGGTGGGTTGGTTCGCAATGGCCCATATGTCATGTGCTTACTGGAAAAAGGAGCAAACCAGCTTATCCTCAACCCAGAACACACACTGGGGAAAATGCCAATGTGATCACACTACAATTCCCCATTTCCTCCTAGCTCCAGCTTCATAATCCTGACGGGTTGTGTGCAAGCACGGGTTGTTGACACACAGTGAGAGAGACAGAGAATGCCTTTAATTGCTCAAATATTTATCCAAGTTGGCAAGAGAGACAATGGATGGTAGTGGACTTGGCTACAATCACCACTACTAAGTTTTCTGGCCTGCAACCACTGAGCTGAACTTTTTATAGGAATCTCGTGGCACAGTGGTTAAAAGCCTGTACTGAAGGTAAAACTGTCCTCATTACCTGGGGTTCAATCCCAGGTAGCATCATGGTTGACTAAAATGAGTACCCAGCTTGCGGGGGGGGGGGCAATGTGTAGCCTGCATTTCTGTAATTAACTGTAAACCGCCCAGAGACTACTTGAAGTGGTATGGGGCAGTGATAGAAGTAGAACACTTTGAACTGCTCCTTCTTACAAGGCAACTTCCATTGCTTTCCCACAAACCAATAGTCCATCCTGCAGTGTAACCAGAAGATACTGTGTTGTTGGACATAACAGATCTAGGGTCTTAGCGCATTAAAGCATTACCTTGTCAAAACCCTTTGCAGCTAGTTTTGCTCCCAGCTCCTCATTAATACCACTCACTGCTGTAATAGCTTTGTCTGCCATAGGTTCACATACAAATTGCTCATACTTCTTGGTTCTGTGAGCCATTGTCTAGAACAGCAGAAGAGTGAAAAACAAGGAAAAGAATGATGCTAGACTGATGCATAAATATACATACAAATACATGTATCTGGTAGAACGACTAACAAAGCAACAGTTGAAATCTAGAACAATTATGTCTATCTCTGTATATGACTTCACTCAATGGTAATTCCCAGCCAAAGTAGCCACACTATTGTTGATTATTCAGTATTTTGATTCAGCAGTTGTACTCTAATTGGGACTAGCCATTAGACTTGCCTGCTTTTAGGGTATCATCTGAAGACTCTCAGATAACAGGCATGTTTCCCCCTGTCAGTAGGAAGAGAGCAAGGGAGAAACACTCCTTGAGAAGATTACTTGATTTTTATATGAGTGGCTTTAAAGCAGGGGCTGGCAAATTCAGCAGGCCCCAAGTGCTGGCTGCTTTCCATGGTATGCACATTTATTTTTATTATTGCAGTGGCTGTATACCATAAAAGCTGCTGCCATTTGTTAAAATAAAAACCAGATCAACCTTTTTTAAAAGGTGAGAAAGCCCTCTTTTACTCTCTGTTGTCCAAATAAATTGTTAAGAAATTTTAAAAACTGTACAGTATAGGGATATGGGGAATCCAGGTAGTGCTGGGGCCTCTCAGCTCAGAACATGAACTTTTTAGAGACCTAGTGCCCAAACTGCAATTCAAAACCCACTAATTTTCCACAAAGTGCCAATACAGCAATTTAACCTCAATACGGGTGGCTGTGGAGGGGCAATGTCTGGTACCCACAGAAAGGGCTCTGAGTGCCACATTTGGCACCCATGCCATAGGTTCGCCAACACTGCCCTAGAAGGTGCAAGAGGACCTTTTGACCAAAACATTAAAAGAAGGGATGGTGAGGTGTGACTGGGTTCTTGTTTTACCATTCCAGCAAGAGAAGAAGGCGTTCTTTGCTTAACAGTTTTATTCAACAAGGTAGTGGAATCATGAACAAATACAAAGGCCACTCATCAGACTTAACTGGCGTTTCATAATCATTCACCAAGAAGGGTAAACCCAAACCTCTTTTTGTTGGTAGGTTTACTCAGTGATTTCCCCAAGTCCCATGATGTCTCACAACACGGATGTTGAACCCACTCTCCTCCTGATGGCACTTTCAGTTCCATAACTCTCACCCTGCTTCCCTCCCTCTTCAAGGCACCCTCTTCTTGGGCTATACTAGAAGTTGAGATTTTTGTTCCCTGTTTTGTTTTGTATGGAAAACTATGGCAAGTTCCCAGATCGTAAGGAACTTACTACTGCAGAGGATTTCCCCCGATGTTGGATCCTTGTGATGATCATCCAGTTGAGGAACACAACAACCCTTTATGTCATTTCTCTCTCTCTCTTTTTTTTTAAAATACCCCATCCAATCTCATACACAGACATACACTTCAAAGTTTTTGAGCTTCATCTCAGGCTTTTGAGCATCCTGGCACTCTTGATAGTATCCCGTCAAAAAAAAAATCTTATTGGTCAAACCAGGATTCTGCAACTCTGCCATGAAGGGGCTATTCTACAGCGAGCTAAATATCCAGTGCTTCCATACTTACGTCATACTGAATGGAAATAGGAGATGTTTTTACCAGTTGCTTCCTTGCGTAGTTTTGGCTGGTTGGATAGCTTTAGTAGCTATGGTTACTTGCTAATATTAGCCATACCACTCTTGTGTGTTTCTCTGATGCTTTTAATTAGACCTGTTTATTTGCTTATGTCTGATAAATACTGCTGGGGAAGGACATACTGAATGAGTACAGCATATTATTTCCTCTCTCCTTTCCTCACTTTCTCCCCCTTCTCTTCATATCAACACACAATTTCCTTGTCAAATACAGCAGTATGCAAATCTTCAGAGAGGAGGAAGATGGATGCACAGAGGTAATATGTTTTAATCACACTTCATTTCCACACCCTTTCCTTTTCTATTTCCTTTCCTTACTGACTGACTAGGAGACAATAAACAGAATGAGTTACACTTGCTTCTGAATATGCTTTCCGTAATGTTTTTCACCTAATATTTTACATATAACAAAATATATTCTTTAATATTTTGATAATTTACTATTTCTAGCTTTTAATATTGTGTTTTTAATAAGGTATGCTGCCTTGGGTCCCTTTTATAGAAAGGGAGGATAAAAATATTTTAAATGAATATTGAATAAAATGCCTTTCCATTTCCAAATCAATACCCTGAGTTTAGCTCATAACACATGTTGTAGATGCTACACTAGGGTTGTGATAAATACCAGCTGTTAATATATTGGTATCATTTTTTTGTTTATCCTGGCTAGCATCTGATCTGGAAACCCACGGCAGTGCAGTGGATAGAGTGATAAGAATAGGACTCAGGAAGCCTATTAGGGTGTAGTGGAACCAAGACCATATTTTAAATACCTTGCTTACCGTGAAAGTACTATTAGGGCCACTATAAATCAGTTCTGACTTGATGACACCTAATATCTTATTTTGAGTGGAAGGAAAATTGCATAAGGATTCCCCCTGAACTGACAAATCCCCTGTTGCACACCCAGTCGTGGAACTGATGGCACAATAATTCATATATGCATACATCTACATCTGTGCACACGTTGCACAAATTCCATTTTTGTTCCTCTCCTGCTCTCCAGCACTTGTTTCTCTCTTTACATGCTTATTTCTTTCTGTTGGTCTCCTCCCCCAAAGTCTCTCTGGCTTATAGTTGTGAGTTTTTCGGGCTGTTTGGCCATGTTCTGGTAGTTTTTCTTCCTGACATTTTGCCAAACTCTGTGACTGTCATCTTCAGAGGGCAAGGAGCCCAGGTAACTAGTTCTTTCTGTGCTCTGGGTTATAACACCCCAAGGCTTTATAATCCAGAGCACAGAGATAACTCCTAGTTCCCTCAGCCCCTTGCCCTCTGAAAATGCCAGCCACAGAGTCTGTCGAAACGTCAGGGAAGAAAAACTTCCAAAACACGGCCAAACAGCCCAAAAAACTCACAACAACTATCAGATCCCAGCTGTGAAAGCCTTTCAGAATACATCTCTCTGGCTTGTTAACACCCAGACAGTCATGGTCAGGTGAGAACTGATGATACCGAATTCTTGAACAATATTTTAAAACTTTAGGAGGAACTGTGAATAACCCACAGTCCTTTAAAAAAAAAAAAAAACCCTGCCTGGGAGTTACCCAACTATTATGGGGAACAAGTTCTGGATGTCTCATTGTTATGAGAACTTCCATTTGAAGTTTGTTCCAGACACATTGTAAAGGCAAAAGTTCCTCCCATATCTGCATGCTAGTCGTGTCCAACTCTAGGGGTGGCACTCATCTCCGTTTCTAAGCCAAAGAGCCAGTGTTGTGCAAGTCCATGGCCATGTGGCTGGCATTGCGGAATGCAGTTCTGCACATGGAACACTGTTTACCTTCCCGCTCTTTAAGGAGGTACCTGTTTATCTACTTGCATTTTCATGCTTTCAAACTGCTAGGTTGGCAGGAGCTGGAGTTAACAGCAGGAGCTCACTCCACTCCATGGCATTTGGGATTCAAACTGCTGAGCTGCCAACCTTGCAGCAGTTTCAGTGCTCTCTAGCCCACTGAGCCACCACACCCCAGACGTATTATGCCATTAATAATAATAATAATAATAATAATAATAATAATAATAATAATAATA